>CM069156.1:34900876-35088230 GCA_035221665.1 Okamejei kenojei | reverse complement strand
TCATAGTAGAGTTATAGTATTCCAGCGATTGGCAAGCCTGACCGCTCTGGTTAAGGGCCTCTGTACCCACTTTCACGAGGTTTTAATTCACAAAAATTCTCCCGAGGTTGACGTTTTCCTCTTGGAGCCGCAACTTGCAGAATGATGTGTAAACGAGTCCTTAGCGGGTCGTATAGGATGGGTCTGTGGATTTATTCGTAAGCGGCACGTTATACCAGCTGCAAGGGTAATCGTGGATCGATGTTGTTGTTTAAGTCGGGACGATTTTTTTCCAGCCCGATATTAAAATAATGTCCACAGATTTTAAAAAAATAGGTGGGGATTAACCCTTACTCGTAAAGGAGTGGGCCATCGAAATAAAATAGACGTGGAGAATTTTTTGTAGAACATACTCGTGGTAGGAGTTCATGGAGGTTTTTGAAAGTAGCCGTGGAAGGTCGTAGGAGAGTGAAGTTCGTATTAAATTACCACGATCTTGAAGTTTTTTTTTTGCTCCTTTTAAACTCGGACAGCAGAGGTTTTGAATATTAAGTCGTGAAAGTGGGACAGGCCCTTTCTTTACCCAACCTTTTGTGGTGTCTTTCTCAACAATTTGGCTCACGGCGGGTTTATGGAATACAGGTCTCCTGTGCACACTATCCTGTTCGGCACGAATGTAGAAGGAAACTAGGAGGGGGCGGTTGGGCCGGGGGTGATTATTTTTGGTTTCGACATGCCCAAGGTATACAAATAGTTGCAATATAAAGAGGCCGCAGGAGACAAAGTATCCCCATGCGGGGCCTGGTTCATTCCTTTGTTCTCCCTCCCCCCCCTCACCCCTTCATTTTTCACCTTCCCTACCCCCCCCCCCCCCCCCCACCCACCCCCCCCACGACCTCCTCCCCCCCACCCCCTACCCACGCCGGGGTGTGTTGGGGGGTTTCCCCCACGCGGGCTCATACTTTATTCTCGGGTGGCCAGGCCTTCCGTTCCAGAGAGTTCCCACGTTGGCCCCCGTATCCTCGACACCCCATCGGAGCCGGTGGTTCGGAGGGGAGGAAGAGGATGGTCCTCAATCTGCTGAGGGAGCATCCTGGGGGAACAATACAGACTTTCTCCACCCCCTCCGTGACGACTCACTTGTCAACCTGAGGAGCCACCTTCTGCAGCAGACTGGTTCCACCAAGATGCAGCACAGGCAGAAGCCACAGGGAGATCCTCCTTCCTGCGAGTATCTAACTGTTACTTCTCCTCCCCCTTTTGTCGTGGGGGTTTAGACTGACTCCCTTCGCGCCCACCCCCCCCGACCCCCCCCGCCCCTCACCACCCCCCAAATTCGCCTCCACCCCCCCCCCCCCACCCTCTCCCCCCCGCCCCCACACCCCACCCCCCCCACGACCACCCCCCCCCCCCCCCATCCCGCCCCCATTCAACCACCACCCCCCCCCACCCTCTCCCCTCCCCAAATTTCTTACGCATCCCTCAATCCTTTCTTTTCCAATCGTTCACTTTAATGTTTCATGGCTGTGTTGTTTTGACTGTTTTGCCAAGACCATTTCCCTCCGGGGATTTTTAAGGTTCTATAGGTATAGTTTTCGTTATATCATCGACATTCAATCGGGCCCCAACCTCACCGGATTGCCTTGTGAACATTGGATAAAGACTTTGAGGAGTACGAGTTAAGGAAGAAAAGGAAAGCCCATCTTGCACACTCGCTATGCATGAGTCTGTGTGTCCTGAGGATCCTCCACTTATGGTCTTCTAGCCTTTGTTAGATGTATCTTCGTTAGTGCCAACAGAGACTAAGTAATTTAATTATTAACGAGATAATAAACATTAAAATGGCAAGCGGACGATAGAGTGAAGGATTCGCACCTGCTGACTGCTTATGCTTTCCACTTTATGCCCTGTCCCACTTTAGGGAACCTGAACGGAAACCTCTGGTCCGAACAGTGGTTTCCGCTTCTTCTGTAGAACTTAGAAGAAGCGGGGGAGGGGGAAACCACTTTTGACCATTAGGGGAGACTGCAAAACCTTCGGGAAGGAACCTCGGGGAATACCCTACACGGAAACCTTGAGCTGGGGCGCGCAAAGTCCCCCCTCCCAGCATGGGGTTTCCCTGCTAGGGTTTCATAGTGGCACGGGGGATCATAACTCCAATTAATTTAGAGGATTGTGTTCAGTTCTTGGGCACCGTGTTATAGCGATAAAAGGTGTTGTTCGGTTGAAAGGAGTGCAGAGAAGATCTTACAGAGGAGGATGCTGCCAGGACCCGAGGGTAGCAGGAGACTGAGCTTTTAGGGAGAGGTTTAGCAGGCTAGGAGTTTATTCCTTGGAGCGCTAGGAGGCGGATGGAGGGGTGATCTTAATGAGGTCGTGCACCATAACCAATGAGAGGAACCAATAGATCGGGGTCAATGCACAGGAATCTTGCCCAGGAGTATATGGGAATAGATCAACCAGGGGGTGACATGGGTTCTTAAAGGTGTGAGGGGAAAGATTTTTTTAGGGATCCTGAGGCGGGGTAAAAAGTTTGTATTCAATGCGGTGGTTGGTCTATGAAATCGAGCTGCCAGTAGTTAAGGAATGGAAGGCGGGTTTTTTGTTGTTATTTAATTGGAACATTAAAGAAGAAAGCATTTAGACAGTTCTAACATGGACAGGATAGGGTTTAGATAAGAGGGCCCTCTCGTCCAGGACCGGGTATTGTCCAGAATCGGTGTGCTCCTTACCAAGAGGGACCGCTGGCACACTTCAGGATGTTGTAGGCAGTTTAGGCCGCAGGCAGGCGGGGGTTTGGAGTTTGGTGGTTCTTCTCCCGGGGAGGCATCCCCGGCCGATAAACGAGGGTGGGGAGCCTTATGCCTTTTGCTCCGCAGTCCGCAGGACGCAGTTTATCAGCCTGCCGGGGGCCAGCGGTTCGGAAAGGAGAGAAGAGAGCTCTTCTCCTCAGCGATTCCCTAGCGAGGGGTTGGTTCTAGGCTCGGACGCTGCTCGTGGCGCTAGAAGATACGCAGACCGCCAGCTTCCAGCAGCCCTTCAGGCGGGGGTAACAGTCCGCGGGGCCAGCGATATTGGATGGCTCCCTTCTTCTCCCTTCTGGCTGTACCCTCCTGCTTGCCCGTCTACGCGAATGTTGAATAAGTCCACGGCTGCGCCCGCTGCTGATACTGAAAACTCCGGGCACGAACTCGGAGGAAAGGCGCACCAATCCTTCGGTGTTAGGCCGCGAGGTCTGCTGAGGGAGGCGCTCCAAGTGGGAAAAAGTCAGCCTCCTCGTGTGGAGGAGGAGACTGAAAGGAAAGAGGTTTTTTTTTTTTTACGACCCTTACACCCCCCCCCCCCACCCCCCCCACCACCCTCACACTAAAGACACACGAGAAGAGACATTAAAACACACAATTGGGACACACTGAAAAAAAAAATAAAAAAGTAGAATATGACGAACACGCTGCTGGCCAGGGCTGCCCGAATGGCTGCGCCCCCACCGCAAGTGGGCCAAACACAGGCAAGTGAGTAGAAGGTTTGTGGATGGGCATAGAGTGCTGGTGTAATTCAGCGGGTTGTCAGTGGCAGCATCTCTGGGAGGAAAAATCAAGGTATCTGGGTGGCATTTTGGTTCGGAACCCTTCTTCAGACTGAAAGTAGTAGAGGGGACGGGGAGGGAATAGATGTGTTGCGAATAGGCCAGAATAACAATATGAGGGCACCGGGATACAGTTGACAAGGATGGGTGGGAGCCCACCATGGCCCCAATTGTTGGGCTGGGGAACGAGGGGGAGAGGTGATAAAGAAGAGATACAAGGATCACGCACCAGTTGGGACTAGTAGAGTATGGACTAGCGTGGGGGGAGGGAGGAAGAGGGAGGGGGGAAGAGGGAATGCAGGGGAGATACATGAAAATTAGGGAAATCAACCTTTCACTACCGAGGGGTGTGAGCTGCCCAAAGGCGGAAATATGAGCGTGCTGTTTCCTTCCAGTTTGCGCTGGGCTCACTCTGACGTGGAGGACAAGGCCCAGGAAAGAAAGCTCAGTGTGGAGAGAATGGGGGGGGATTGGTGGGGGAGTTGTGTGGTTATTTGTTAAAGTGTTTGGCATACCGGGAGAGGGGGAGATTGTGTAGGCCAAGGCGGAATCTGAGCGTGATGGAAATAGGAATGATGGCCAGGTATGCGCTTCGGGTTTTCTCGCTGATATGTTGGTCCCACATCCGAGAACCAAAAAGGATACGGATTCCACAGGTTAACGTTAAGTAGGTATTTGGCAGTGCATTAAAGAAAGTGTGGCACGGTGGCGCCAGCGGGTAGAGTTCTGCCCTCACGGCGCCAGAGACCCGGGTTTCGTTCCTAACCTGACTACGGGTGCTGTCTGTACGGAGGTTTGTACGTTCTCCGTGACCTGCGTGAGTTTTTTCTCCGGTTTCCTCCTCTCTCTAAACGAAACATAAACTAAAGGTAGACGAAAAATGGTGCTGGAGAAAACTCAGCGGGCGAGGCGGCATCTATGGAGCAAGGAAATAGGGCAACGTTTCGGGTTCGAAACCAAGGGGCTGTGGAATAATTGCCGTTCTAATCGATCAGTACCCGAATCGTTGCCTATTTCCTTCGCTCCATAGAACTTGCCTCACACCCGCTGGTTTTTCTCCACTTGTCAAGTCTACCTCGATTTTCCAGCATCTGCAGTTGTCCCTTCTTAAACTAAAACTTAGGGTTTGCCCATGCATGTCAGGGACTACTGGAACAACATACTTGTTGGGAGCTGACATATTCCTTAACCACTCCACGCACACACACACACACATCACACACCCCCGGATAAACTTGAAGCTATTTCTGGTTTCACAGAACCAATTACACTTCCAACCATCACACAAATCACTGCTCTCACAGATCAAAGCACTTCCACTTAAAAGAAACAGCATTTGGTTTATACCTTTCACACCACCCAGCCTGTGAGATCCTTATTCGGCCAACCGGACAGTGGTGGTGGGGGGGGGGGGGGGGGGGGTGGGGCTACATTATTAGATCAGGCAATGAGTCAATCCGGTGATGGGCCATCTATAAAATGAGCTGGAGGGTCAGTGTAGAGTAGGCGGGAGGTGAGGGTGGGGGAGGAGGGATGACGTGGGGGGGGGTGGGGGGGGGGTGGGAAAGAGAAGTGCTGTCAAAATGGTAAAATATACCGACTGTTACTCCGTTGACCTTTCCAGCAAGGGGAGATCTCACGGCAGTAACCTCGTTGAGCGGCAATAAAATACAGCAAACGCCGGCGTGCTTCTGACAGCTGGCCATTATTAAAGCCGCCGGATTCAATATTAAATGTTTTCGGATGAGGTAAAACAAGGAGACAAGCGAAATAAAAATGAGAACTGGAATGGTCCCCATAAAATATAAGCGAGAGAGAGAGAGAGAGAAATGAGAGTCAAGTCAAGAGTGTTTAACTGTATAATAGACAATAGGTGCAGGAGCCAGTAGAGTAGGCATTCGCCCTTCGAGCCAGCACCTAGCCATTCAATGTGATCATGGCTGATCATCCCCAATCAGTACCCCCCCCCCGTTCCTGCCTTCTCCCGTATTCCTGACTTCCGCTATCTGGAATGATAGAACAATGAAAAAATTCTTATCTCGCAGAAGCACACCCACAAGCTGCTGAATGCAAAGTTACGCCGGTTTGCATTTAGACTTTAGAGGTACAGCACAGAAACAGGCCCTTCAGCCCACCGGGTCCATGCTGACTAGCCCCCCCCCCCCCCCCCCTACTCTAACACCATGCTACACACACCAGGGACAATTTTACCGAAGACAATTAACCTACAAACCTGCACGTCTTTGGAAACCGTAGCACCCGTGAGAAAAACCCACGCGGTCACAGGGGGGACGCACAAACACCGTACAGACAAGCGCCCGTAGTCAGGATCGAACCCGGGTCTCTGGCGCTGCCTCACCCGCGGAGTTTCTCCAGCATTCCTGGGCAGCAACTCTCCCGCTGCGCCACCATGCAGATAATATTTAATAACTTTTTAAACATTCAATAAATTGCTGTATAAATCCAATTTGTCTGACTTTCGGATAGCCACGTGGATGTGTAGGGAGCGTGGGATTATGGATTATGTGCAGCCATACAAGAGTTGGTGTTGGCATCGTGTTTGGCACAGATATTGTGGGCTAAGAACATGGCACAGTACAGCACACGGACAGGCCCTTCAGCCCACAATGTCTGCGCTGAAAATGTTGCCAATTTTAGTTTAGAAATACAGCGCGGAAACAGGCCCTTCAGCCCACCGAGTCTGCACTGACCAGCCATCCCCGCACACTAACACTATCCTACACACACTAGGGATAATTTACAATTATACCAAGCCAATTAACCTACAAACCTGTACGTCTTTAAGTGTGGGAGGCATCAAGAGCACCCGGAGAAGTTTGTGTCGTGTCTTCTGTGTTTTGTGCTTTTTTTTTTTTTTTTTTTTAATTATTTTTATGACTGTAAGGAAAAGTGCATTTCGTTGTCTCTTATGAGACAATGACAATAGTTTAAAAGAAAAACTAATAAAAAAAATTTTAAAAAAAGAAAACCCATGCAGTCACATGGGAGAATGTACAAACTCCATACAGACAAGCACCCGTAGCCAGGATCGAACCTGGGTCCCTGGCGCTGTGAGGCAGTAACTCTACCACTGCGCCACCATGTGGCACAACTATTGTTACGTTTCACCATTCCTTTATCTTACTTTCCTCAGATGATTATTTTTCTAAGGTTTTCCGTATGTGCTTTCTCATAACCTCCTTGCCTTCTGAATCTTCTGAATTTTGCAGTCGGCTGGGCAGCACTCTGCATATCGCCAACTTGGACAATTATACATTATCAAGCCAATTAACCTACAAACCTGTACGTCTTTGGAGTGTGGGAGGAAACCGATGATCCCACGCAGGTCACGGGGAGAACGTACAAACTCCGTACGGACAGCGCCCGTAGTCGGGATCGAACCCGGGTCTCCGGCGCTGCAAGCGCTGCAAGGCAGCAACTCTACCGCTGCGTCACCGTGACTGCCGTGACCTTAGTGGTTTAGGTCGAAATAATTTCTGTGCAATAAAATTATTTGGGCCCTTTAACTGCAGTAAGGGCATTGTGGCTACTGGCTCATTTAAAGAGCTGGCCATGGTCCTGAAAATCATGGTGTCATTCAAATTGATATAGTGACTTGATATCTTCAGTGTGAGGAAGTAGCCTGACCCAAAACATCACTTAGCCACGTTCTCCAGAGATGCTGCCTGACCCACTGGGTCACTCCAGCACTTTGTGCCTTTTTTTGTAAATCTGCAACTGCAGTTCCTCGTTTCGTCACCCATCACCTGTCCGGCTCTGTGTCGGGGGGGAACTGCAGACGCAGATAGACACCAAATGCTGGAGTAACTCAGACGGTCAGGCAGCGTTCCTGGAGAGAAGGAATGGGCGATGTTTCGGGTCGAGACCCTTCTTCAGACCCTCCTTAGATCTGCCCACACCTCTCTTCCAGCCACCCCCCCCACCCCCGCCCTACAATCAGTCTGAAGGGTCGGAGACGCTGCCTGACCTGCAGGATTAATCCAACACTTTGTATTAAGTATCTTTGGTATAACCCAGCATCTGCAGTTTGTTGTTTCTACTAGTGAATGTCCCAGTTTGGGATGGGGACAACAATTGTAAGTAATTTAGTAAGTAATTTTAATTTATATAGCACTTTTAAATCAAATCACATTGCAGCCAAAGTGCTTTGCAGAGAAGAAATTAGATTACCATACATCCATATAAAAGAAAAAAAGAAAAAAAGACACAATACACTGTAGGATTCAACATGAACGTGTGTCCCCCCCCCCCCAGCAGAATCAACACTTTCCACTGTGAGGGAAGGCTCCAAAAAGTCCAGTCCTCCTCGTCCACCTGAGGTCGGGGCCTACTTGAGGCCTCCGCAGCCAGTCGCCGCAGATAACGGCCCGATGTTATAGGCCCTCTTGCCAGGAAGATGGAACTCCGGCGTCGGGAGACAGAAGGTAGTTCGGAATTAAATGTGTATCAAAAGAATCTATTTGATTACGGCTTAATTTATAGGAAAAAAGCTAATCTTAAAATTCTGGAAAAATGCTCCTATACCAACATTAAATATTTCAACGGTACACAAAAAGCTGGAGAAACTCAGCGGGTGCAGCAGCATCTAAGGAGCGAAGGAGATAGGCGACGTTTCGGGTCGAGACCCTTCTTCAGACTGGTCAGGGATCAGGGAAACGAGAGATATAGACGGTGATGTGGAGAGATAAGGAACAATGAGTGAAAGATATGCAAAAAAGTATCGGTGATGAAGGGAACAAAAGCCATTGTAAGCTGTTTGTGGTGTGAAAATGAGAAAGTGATGGGATAGAGGGGAAATATTTCAGTGTTCAGATATATTAAATATATTAAATATTTCAACTATGTTTGAAACATTACATCTGGAAGATATGAGACTCCGCCTGGCAGGAAAATCAGAACGCTTCTATCAGACGTGGTCTACATTTATAGAATTGCTACAAAGATAGGGTGCAGGAGTACCTCGGGCCCTGGTAGGGGGATGAAAAACTATCGAGTTGGTAGATTCCTTTTGCGTGATACATATAATATAGTGACTGGCTTTTTTAATTTCTTTTTCTCTCCCTTTTCTCTTTTTCTTTTCTAGGGTCTATCTCTTAATCCCCTTTCTCTAACTCTTTGACCAAGGGTTTTTTTTCTCCCCTTTGGCACGCTCTTTCACTTTCACAACTCTTTTCACCTACTTCACTCTCTTTGTTTCTATTTTTTCCCTTAAAAGCCATAACTTTATGGGGAACAATGATTGCAACAATATATATGTGATGTACACTGATGTATTTACCTCTATTAAATAAAAATATTTAAAAAAATATATATTAAAAAAAAAACACTCCTCAGCGGCTTGGAATGTCTGGAATGCCCGCTTCCTCCCCGGAGATCGCGGCTCCCGAAATCCTCAGGTCGCGCTGGTCGGAGCTCAGACTTAGGCTTTTATTATATTATCATGGGAGAACAGGAGGTGTGACAGGGGCTTTAGTTTCAGCTTAGTTTATCATCGTCACGTGTACCGAGATACAGAGAAATGTTTTTGTTGCGTGTGGTTTTTATGTTTAGATTTCAGTTTAGAGATAGAGCTCAGAAACAGGCCCTTCGGCCCACCCAGTCCGCACATTAACACCACCCAACAAACGCTAGGGATAGACAAACCTGCTGGAGAAACTCAGCGGGAGCGAAGTCTGAAGAAGAGTTTCGGCCCGAAACATTGCCTATTTCCTTCGCTCCATAGATGCTGCTGAGTTTCTCCAGCAAGTCTGTCTACCTTCGATTCTCCAGCATCTGCATCTGCAGTTCCTTCTTGAACAAACACTAGGGATAGTTTTACATTTCTACCCAGCCAATTAACCTGCAACCCTGTACGTCTTTGGAGTGTGGGGGGGGGGGGGAACTGAAGATCTCGGAGAAAACCCACGCAGGTCACGGGGAGGACGTACAAACTCCGTACAGACAGCACCCGTGGTCAGGATCGATACCAGGTGCCTGGCGCTGTAAGGCTTGGCTCTACCGCTGCGCCATCGCGCAGTTGTTGCAACTTTTGTTGCATGCTCTCCTGTGAAAGAAAAGACTACTTATGAATGCATCGAGTGCACAGACACAGGATAAAGGGTGCAGCACTGAGTGCAAGACCAAGGCCAATAAAGTCCGATTCAACACAGCTTGATCAGTTTTCTTTTGTTGTAAAGAAATATGAATTCTGGGATTAGGCAGAGTGTCACACAGAGAGCTGGAATGATTTACAGGAAGCACCTTTCACCAGCATGACATAATCCAGCCTTACGTGAGCTCAGGGCAAGGATCTAATTACTGATCAGCGTGAAGGATGTTCTGGTGAGTTGATGTGGTCCCATAACCCAGGAATAAATCAAATGAGGACTTCTCTATTCGTTGAGCTCCGTAGCTGCCGTTAATTATTATAATTGGCTGTGATTAAATTATGGTGGGTGAGGATTCCAGAGTTAGACCTCGATCAACTCTCCCACAAAGAAGAGAAACGGGAGAGAGACTGTGCAGGAAGGAACTGCAGACGCTGGTTTACACTGAAGATAAACACAGAAAGCTGGAGTAACTCAGTGGGGACAGGCAGCAGCTCTGGAGAGGAGGAATGGGTGGCGTTTCGGGTCGAGGGTCGTGACCGGAAACGTCACCCAATCCTTCTCTTGGGAGTGAGAGTGTTACATAAGTGGAAGCGTAAGGGCCGCACAGTGGCACAGCGGCAGAGTTGCTGCCTAACAGCGCCGAGACCCCGTTTCGATGCTGACTACGGGTGCTGTCTGTACGGTGTTTGTACGTCTCCCTGTGATCATGTGTGCTCCGTGTGCTCCGGTTTCCCCCCACGATCCAAAGGCGTGCAGGATTGTAGGTACAATTGGCTTCTGTATATTGTCCGTGGAGTGTAGGATGTAACTATGGTATGGGCACTGCAGGTCGGCACGGTCACCTGGGGCCGGAGGGCCTGTTCCCATGCTTTACTCTAAAACTAAGACATGCACTGCCCAAGCATACTGTGCCTGGTGCAGTAACAATGGAAAGGGCTGGAGGACATTTCTCATTTAAAAAGAAATCATCACTGATGAAAATTCAAACAGATAGAAACACAATGCATAAGTTTAAGTGACTAAAATTGACAGTGTCTGGGGGAGGGGAGTGCCATCACCAGCGCTCACTCGAAACGAGTATGACTGTCCTCCTATATGGAGGACGCCTGTGCGTGACTTTGTTTAACGTGGGGAGACTGGTGCCCAGACAGCCACCCCACGGTCCTTGACAGATCTGGGTCAGGATCCAGTGGCATGGAGTCCAAGACGACCGGAGACCCTTTTCTGCCGCAGCCTTCATCCACCTTCACAGCCGTTGTGATGCTCCACTAAGGTCAGCCATCGTCCTCCGCCTGTTCCACCGTTGAGGTCTTGGTTGGATCGCTCTTTGTCAGAGACCTCCCCCTCGACCTTACCGCCATGGGTGGCCCTACCAGGAGCATCGCTCCAGACGGCATCGCTCTCAGGATCTCAGGACCGCACGAGCCTCTCCACCACGACGAGGTGACAATCCACCGAGAAGATAACATAGAACGGTACAGCACCAGGTCAGGCCCTTCGGCCCACAATGCCGAACATGATGGCAAGTCCAACTCTTATCTGTCTGCACGTGATCCATACAGTCCGAAGAAGGAAGGATCCCAACCCGAAACGTCGCCTGTCCATGTTCTCCAGAGACGCTGCCTGACCTGCTGAGTTACTCCAGCACTTTGTGTCCTTTTTATCCATATCCACGTGGCTATCCAAAATGTTGCTTAAATGCTATATCATACCTACCTCAACCACCACTTCTAGTAGTGCTTCTAGGCACTTCTTCTTCTTTCGTGAGGCGTGCACAGCCTAAAGTTGTTGGACAACTTGTTCTATTTGATCCTCTGTTTGTGCACATCGAGTTGATTGCATTAGTCGAAACAGGGCGGACCACGTGAAGGTTGCAATCTTCCACCCCCTACCAGGCACTCACCACCCTCTGCGTAAAACACTTGTCCCTCACACCTGCTTGAAAGTTTGCCCCTCTCTCCACAAACCTACGCCCTCTAGCATTTGACATTTCCACCCTTCGGAAAAAGGTTCTGGCTGCCTACCCTATCTATGCCTTTCATAAACTGTTCTCGAACCAAGACCCACACCTATCTGCCGGCACATGATCCATATCCCTCCATTCCCTCCATATCCATGAGCCCTGTCCAAAAGTCTCTTAAACGCCATTGTCGTATCTGTCCCGGCAGCGCGTTCCAGGCCCGCACCACCCTCTGTGTACAAAACATGCCCGAGTTTTAAACTTTAACTTTTGCCCCTCTCGCCTTAAAAGCTTTGCCCTCTAGTATTTGATGTTTCCATCCTGTGAGAAAGGTTCTGACTGACTAAAAGCTTGCGCTGGGCATTAATGCAGTGTTGGGCCGGAGGTTGGCTTTATCTCGATAACGCCACTTGGTCATTTGGTGAAATGGAAAAACCAGCACGTTCTGCAGTGTGGGGAAAGAAAGAACCCGTTATAGAATTGATTTGAATTGAATGGAATATTTATTGTCACGTGACAAGTCGCAGTGAAATACTTTGCTTGCATACCTTGCCACGGTATAAATATAACGGGCGCCCCCGTGCCAGTTCCCCCTTTGTTTCTCCCCCCCTCACAGCGATCCCCCCACGCCGGGTCCTCCTTTGCTCCTTCCCCCGGCAGCGTGGGTCCTCATTTCCACGTGGTCCGTCGGTCAGCACCATCGTCGACCGCCGCACCGACCTCTCCACTAACGCTGCCGGGTCCTCTCCGGACGTTCAGTGGTGCCGACCCAGGCCCCAGCCACAGGCTCAGCAGACCCAGGAGGCTCCACCTCCGACCCGCGAGGTTGCAGCCGGTGCAGCTGTGATGTCCGTTACTGCTGTCAGAACTGTACATTGACCATGCAGTGCTGGACGTGGCCAGAAGATCCCTGCGCATCCAAACATAGAACAGACATTGTGTGGCGCAGGCGGGGTGCGCCTAAGGGCCAGCTCCTGCGCTGTGCTGCTGTGTTATCTTTAAGACACTTTAAGACCAGTCTGTCATTTTTGGACACTTGAGCGTGCGCATTGTGTTTCTATTTCTGCTTTAATTTTCATCAATGATGATTTAATTTTACCTCCACCTTCTTCCCAGGGTTAAATGAAGCCCTGCGTCGGGGGATGTACCTGGGCAGTGTAGGCCTCCACTGCGGCCTCTGTAGCAGTCCCACGTTGTGGGCCCAAGGGCCTCATCCCGTGCCGTGCTGTTCATGAGTTCAAAAGTCCTAGGAGCAGAATCGGACCATTCGGCCCATCATGTCTACTCTGCCGTTCAATCATGGCTGTTCTATCTCTCCCTCCTAACCGCATTCTCCTGCCTTCTCCCCATGACCCCTGACAGTTGCCAGTCTCGGCAGCATTGCCTCAGTGTGGTTGCCAGAGAGAGCAAAGCTTCCTAGTTTTTGGAGCCGTTTGCTAGATTTGCAGCATCATCTCATCCCTGAACGCACAATGAAGCTGAGCGGATGATGCTGCATCTGTTGAACTTTGAACGAACTGGCACCCACTCTGGATCGTGTGGTCATAAAGCTGAATTGCTGCAAGAAAGGTTTTAGAGTCAAGAGTGTTTTATTGTCATGTGTCTCAGATAGAACAATGAAATTCTTACTTGCTGCAGCACAACAGAATATGTAAACACAGTACATTTGGCCCACAATATAATAAACGAGAAAAAAGCCTTTAGTGTGTATATATATGTCACTCAGGCCAGAAAGACTGAGCTGCCAGCCCAATAATCCATTTGGCCCACAGTCTATACTAGCCCTCTGGAAACCAGTCCCTTCGGCCCACAACACCGATACTAGCGTTCCAGAAAGCCCCCCCCTCTGGCCACCAATATTGGAATTGGTAGAGAGGTGGAATATTGCAATGGGGGACCAGATCTCCCGTGTGAACATGGGACCCAATGGGTCCCTCTTAGTCTAATATGTAAATATACATTTACAGTGGCTTGCAAAAGTTTTCATACCCCTTGAACTTTTCCACATTTTGTCACGTTACAACCACAAACGTAAATGTATTTTACTGGGATTTTATGTGATAGACCAACACAAAGTGGTGCATAATTGTGAAGTGGAAGGAAAATGATACATGGTTTCCAAATGTTATTACAAATAAAAAACTGAAAAGTGTGGGGTGCAGAAGTATTCAGCCCCGAGTCAATACTTTGTAGAACCACCTTTCGCTGCAATTACAGCTGCAAGTCTTTTGGGGTATGTCTCTACCAGCTTTGCACATCTAGAGACTGACATTTTTGCTCATTCTTCTTTGCAAAATAGCTCAAGCTCAGTCAGATTGGATGGAGAGCATCTGTGAACAGCAATTTTCAAGTCTTGCCAGAGATTCTCAATTGGATTTAGGTCTGGACTTTGACAGGGCCATTCTAACACATGAATATGCTTTGATCTAAACCATTCCATTGTAGCTCTAGCTGTATGTTTAGGGTTGTTGTCCTGCTGGAAGATGAACCTCCGCCCCAGTCTCAAGTCTTTTGCAGACTCTAACAGGTTTTCTTCCAAGATTGCCCTGTATTTGGCTCCATCCATTTTCCCATCAACTCTGACCAGCTTCCCTGTCCCTGCTGAAGAAAAGCATCCCCACAGCATGATGCTGCCACCACCATGTTTCACAGTGGGGATGGTGTGTTCAGCATGATGTGCAGTGTTAGTTTTCCGCCACACATAGTGGTTTTGCATTTAGGCCAAAAACGTCAATTTTTGTCTCATCAGACCAGAGCACCTTCCTCCACATGTTTGCTGTGTCCCCCACACGGCTTGTGGCAAACTGCAAACGGGACTTCTTATGGCCTTTGTTTCAACAATGGCTTTCTTCTTTCCACTCTTTCATAAAGGCCCGATTTGTGGAGTGCACGACGATAGTTGTCCTGTGGACAGATTCTCCCACCTGAGCTGTGGATCTCTGCAGCTCCTCCAGAGTTACCATGGGCCTCTTGGCTGCTTCTCTGATCAATGCTCTCCTTGCCCGGCCTGTCAGTTTAGGTGGACGGTCATGTCTTGGTAGGTTTGCAGTTGTGCCATACTCTTTCCATTTTCGGATGATGGATTGAACAGTGCTCCGTGAGATGTTCAAAGCATGGGATTTTTTTTTATAGCCTAACCCTGCTTTAAACCTCTCCACAACTTTATCCCTGACCCGTCTGGTGTGTTCCTTGGGCTTCATGATGCTGTTTGTTCACTAATGTTCTCTAACAAACCTCTGAGGCCTTCACAGAACAGCTGTATTTATACTGAGATTAGATTACACACAAGTGGACTCTATTTACTAATTAGGTGACTTCTGAAGGCAATTGATTGCACTGGATTTTATTTAGGGGTATCAGAGTAAAGGGGGCTGAATACTTTTGCACGCCACACTTTTCAGTTTTTTATTTGTAAAAAAATTTGAAAACCATGTATCGTTTTCCTTCCACTTCACAATTATGCACCACTTTGTGTTGGTCTATCACATAAAATCCAAATAAAATACATTTACGTTTGTGGTTGTAACGTGACAAAATGTGGAAAAGTTCAAGGGGTCTGAAAACTTTTGCAAGCCACTGTGTATATATATATATAGGTCAGAGCTTACGGTTATTTGGGGTTGTAGTGTTTATTAACATGATGGTTGTCGGGAAGAAGCTGTTCCTGAGCCTGGACATTACAGGTTTCAGGATTCTGTACCTTCTTCCTGATGGCGGGCGTGAAGTGAGAGCGTGGCCGGGGTGGTGTGGGTTTCCGATGATGCTGGCTGCCTTTTTGAGGCAGCGACTGCGGTAAATCCCTTTGATGGTGGGGAGGGCAGAACCCGTGAAGGACTGGGCAGTGTTCACCGGTCATTCCCGACGCCTGCACAATAAATGTTTACAGCAATCAACAAATGCTGATCCAACTCAGTGGGTCAGACAGCATCTGTGCAGGGAGTGTGTACAGGCAACATTTCAGGTCGAGACCCTTCATACCGAGTGTATTGGGGAAGGGGGCGAAAGGTGGAAAAGAGAGACGGGGGCAGGACAAAGCCTGGCAAGTGATTCATTTTGGAAGTTCTCGACCTGAAACCTCACCTATTCCTTCACTCCGTAGATGCTGCCTCACCCGCTGAGTTTCTCCAGCATTTTTGTCTACCATGGGATATTGGTAGTTGAGGAAGGTACTATCACAACATTTAAGAAACATTTAGACAGGGACATGGATAGGAAGGGTTTAGGGGGATATGGCCTAAATGCAGGCAGGTGGGACTAGTATTGTTGGGACATGTTGGCCAGTGTGGGCTGAAGGGCCTGTTTCCACGCTGTATGACTCTCTGATTGTGACTCATCAATGTCTGACCGCAGTATCTTTTCCAATATGTTTAATGAAAGTTTCATAATATATTTGGATTACAAAGATGTATTGTTCTAGGAAATTCTGGAAGTGATAAGAAAATGGAACAACTGGGTAATATGTTTAACCCAGGAGTTTCCTTACTGGGGAAACATGATGGAACAACATGCTAACATAGTGAAGGGAACTTAAAGATCATGTTAGGAGAGGCAATCGGTATATGTAGTAAGTGTTTAGAGTACGAGGCATAGTTGGCGAGAATAAAGATCAACATCGGAGGCTGTAAACCAGACTGAGGGCAATAAAAAGGATCAGGAAATAGAGGTATCCTTTATTGTACCCATCAGACAAATGGGAAAATGGTTTTCTAAATAACAGGAAAAAAGGTTAAAGATAACCTTTCAAGGATGAAAGACGACAAAGAGACTGATTGCTGATGAATTCTTTCAAATATGTAAAATCTGCATTTAACCACTGTGTCACGACAATATCAAAATCACACAAACCAGCCTCCCTTCCATCGACTCCATCTCCACTTCACGCTGCCTCGGCAAGGCCACCAGCATAATCCAGGATGAATCTCACCCCGGTCACTCCTTCTTCTCCCCTCTCCCATCAGGCAAGAGGCATACATGTGTGAAAACGCACTCCTTCAGATTCACCCCAGCTGTTATCAGGCAACGGAACCAAACTCTCACCAGCTAGAGTGTGGTCCTGTCTCCCATCTACCTCATTGAAGACCATCAAACTACCTTTATTCCCTTTATCCTGCATCCGTACACTGTGACTGGCAGCATCTTCTTTGACTGGATAGCACGTAACAAAAAGCTTTTCACTGTACCTCGGTACACGTGGCAATAATAAACTAACCTAAACTAAACACAGTGGGCAGTTCACACCCCAGCGGTATGAACATTGACCTCCAATTTCAGGTAGTCCCTGCTTTCTCCTCCCCTTCCCAGCTCTCCCTCAACCCACTGTCTCCGCCTCTTCCTTTCTTCTTCCGGCCCTCCCCCCCCCCACACCCCCACATCGGGAGAGAGTGGAAAGCAAGGGTTACTTGAAGTTATAGAAGCTCACTTCTCTCTCCACTGAGTCTCAGTCTGAAGAAGGACCTCGACCCAGAACGTCGCCTATTCCTTTTCTCCAGAGATGGTGCCTGACCCGCTGAGTTACTCCAGCTTTTTGTGTCTGTCGTCAACATTCACACCGCTGGGTTGTAAGCTGCCCAAGCGAAATTTGTAGTGCTTGGTATTTTTAACCTGCATTTTTCAAATGTGGTCTTTTCTCTTGGTTTGAGACAATTACCGGAAGAGCAGAAATGAGTTTGAGTTTGTGCATCACCAGTGTTTGTGCATCACCAGTGGTATGACATTGCTTGGGGCTTGTTTATGTGAGGGATAGATCACAATTAGACACCAGCCAACACATCATCTGGGAGAGCGGACAGGATCAATTTGTTTTTATTGAGCTATATCTACTCATGTAGGCTAATGAGCCAATGAAGTCTGAATAATGCTTTCTCAAAAACAACATTTCTTTGTGCTTGGGCAGCTAGACACTAAAAAATCACTAATGTGGCCATTTACAAGCAAATTGCTTGTGTGGCAATATGGGGATTGTAGAAAAGGAAGAAAAAGGAACAGTATCTTAGACCCTCCCAAAGGAGTCTAGAGTCAAGAGTGTTTAATTGTCATATCTACCGACAACGGAACAATGACATTCATACTTGCACCAGGATAAACGTAATTCGCAATAAACAACGATAATATATAATAAAGGGAAAAAAATCAATAAATCAATAACCCTTCCAAAGGAGTCAAGAGTGTTGGGCAATTTACAACCCAGCCGTATGAATATTGGTTTCTCTAACTGCAAGTAACCCTTGCTTTCCCTCTCTCCGTCCCTCCCCCATCCTAGTCTAGTTCTCCGACTAGTTTCACTGTCCTGATTAACTTTACTGATTGTATGCCTCATTGCCACCTTCCCCTCAGATTACAATGAACCATTCTACATTTCCTTGACAAATTCTGCTTTGATCTGTCATTTGCACACCTTACCCTTCCATATCTCTAGTCTCCCTCCCCCTGACTCTCAGACTGAAGAAGGATCTCGACCCGAAACATCACCCATTTCTTCTCTCCTAAGATGCTGCCTGTCCTGCTGAGTTACTCCAGCATTTTGTGTCAATCTTCTTGTGTTTAATAGTCATATCCGTCGACAACGGAATAATGAAATTCATACTTGCAGCAGGATAAACACATTACGTAATAAACATAGATAATACTAGACTAAGTGGGACCCTTTGGGTCCCAGCATCACACGGGAGGGCTGGTCCCCCAACGCAATATTCCACCTCTCCACCAATTCCAATATACACACACACACACCCACACACACCCACACACACACGCACACACATACACTCACACACATATACCCACTCACACACACACACATTAACTCACATTACACACACACACACACTCACACACACACTCACACACTCACTCACTCACACACTCTCTCATACATACACTCACACACTCACACATACACTCACACTCACACACACGCATACACTCACACACACACTCACACATACACTCACACACACACTCACACACACACACACACACAGACTCACACACTTACACACACACACTCACACACACTCACACACACTCACACACACACACACATACACTCACACACACACTCACACACACTGACTCACACACCACATATATGACAGTAAATTTTCTTGAATCTACTCACACGGCTGAGCGCTGGCCTCTCCACTGTGGGGCTTCCGCAGTCAGCGGCACTTACGCAAGCAGCGTGACCTCTGCACTCACCGGAAATTACGTAATCAGCGCGACCTGTCCACTAAGCAGGTCACGAAATGAGCTAACCTTTTGGACTAAACACAGTCAGACCTAATAAAGCATTTACTCCTTTCAAACACAGTCAGACCTAATAAGGCATTTATTTCTTCCAAACACAGTCGGACCTAATAAAGCATTGCAGTTTCAAGCACAGGCAGGGCAGCAGGCCAAACAACTCATGGCATTGTCATGAACGGCTAACAAATCTTTATTGCACGTACACTGCAGATTCACAGTTCAGTTGATTCACAGCTTAGAATGACAGTGTGACCTCTCCCTCGTGATCTTGCAGAGTGACTGACTCACGTCCAGGCATCCAGGGTTTTATAGTCCTGCCCCCCCCAGAAGGGGCGTTACCTTCATCGTGGTGATTGACAGGCGAGAGGACCAATCAGCTGATCTCAAGTTTTTTTAAACACTCATAACTTTTTTATTTTTCGTCAATGGGAAAAATCCTTGGGACTGGCTCAGCGGAGGAGGACTGTGAGTAAGATGGCCAAACATCATAGCGATATAGGGTAGCGTTTTTTCCAAAATCAATATACAGCGCAGACAGGAAGTGGTCAAGATAAGACTTTTAATTATATAGATAAACAAAAAAATTCAATAAATCAATAACTACAATACAAGCACAGGCGGCACGGTGGTGCAGCGGTAGAGTTGCAGCCTCACAGCACCAGAGAAACGGGTTCGATCCTGACACTATAGGTGCTATCTGTACAGAGTTTGTATGTTCTCCCCGTGACCTGCGTGGGTTTTCTCCGGGATCTTCGGTTTCCTCCCACGCTCCAAAGACGTACAGGTTTGTAGGTTAATTGGCTTGGTAAAATGATAAATTGTGTAGGATGGTGTTAGTGTGCGGGGATCGCTGGTGGTGACGGACTAGATGGGCCGAAGGGCCTGCTTCCTTGCTGTATCTCTAAACTAAACTAAAAATACCAGTCCAAAAAACTTGGAAGTCCTTAGTACCACCAAAGACAATCCATTAAGGATCACGGTTGAGGATACTATTGTGTAGTGTTCAAGAACCTGATGGTTATATTCTTCAACCTGGTGGTCAGGGAGTTATTCTTCAAGCTAGGAGTCACTGTTTTCAGACTCCTGTACCTTCTTCCCGATGGTAGTAGTGAAAAGAGAACAGCCAGGGTGGTGTGGGTCCTTAATGATATTGGCTTCCCCTTTGAGACAGCACCTCCTGCAGATTCCTTAGATGGCGGTGAGGTCAGTACCAGTGATGGACCAGATCTACCACTCTGTAATCTCCTTGGATCCTGAGCATTAGAATTGTCAACCCAGGCCGTGATGCAACCAGTCAGTATATTTGTACCAGGTACCTGTAGAAGTTCAAGAAAGTATATTTTGACATCACATAGACCAGATCTTATTCAATATGTGACCTTAAACGTCATTTCCCACTTACGCAATTTTTTCAGCAACTTGCCAGCACCCGTCATAGTCACCGCCGGTCTCCGAAAATGTTCAACATGTTGAAAATCCAGCGGCGACCAGAAAAAGATACGACTCTTTGGGCGACTACCCACGACCATACAGGCGTCAGCCTGGGTGCTCCACCACTCTCTGCAGCCTCTTGCCTTCCTGTGTGTTGGTATTGGCAGGCCAGGCCGTGATGCGACCAGTCAGGATGCTTTCTACGGAAATAGTAATGCAGAATGCCAAGTAATTTGCACCTTATATGTTTAGTAGAGTAGCTTTTCACATGCAAACGATTTGAGCGCGGAAACAGGCCCTTCGGCCCACCAAGTCCGCACTGACCAGCGATCCCCGCACATTAACACTATCCTGCACACACTAGGGACAATTTACATTTATACCAAGCCAATTAACCTGCACTTCTTTGGAGTGCGGGAGGAAACCGAACAACTCGGAGAAAACCTGCACAGGTCATGGGAAGAACGTACAAACACCGTACAGATAAGCACCGGTAGTCAGGATCGAACCCGGGCCTGTGGCGCTGTAGGGCAGCAACTCTACCGCTGGGCCAGCGTGCCGCCCCTTTTGAGAGGGGCAAATGTGGTTCGCAGTTGGCTTTTCTCTGCCCTGGATGGGGGGGGCAAGAATTTTAACTAACACCCATTACAGACCCGTGTGTTCTTTAACATATTCCTAAGAAAACGGGGAATACATCTGGGTTTTACCTGCAGCATGCAGAAGGTAGTTTTCAACATTGCCCGACGGGCCAAAGTGCATCTGAATGCCAACAGAGGGAATGGGTGAAGCTCTAGATGTACCAGATGGTGGAACATTTGAAGAATAGGGGGTAGGGGGTGTTGTGAATGAAAGCAAACCAGTGATTTTAATTAGATTTTGACTCTAAAGGGCCTGTCCCACTTGACGATTTTTTTCGGTGACTGCCAGCGTCCTATCAGTGTTGCCAAAAGATTTTGAACATTTCAAAATCCAGCGGCAACAAAAAAAATGTTGCGACACTTGAAAAAACACCGCGCGTCTATACGTCATCACACTGCAAATTTTTCGATGACCTGTTACGTCAGTCAATGATGCCTAAAAAACACCAAGTGGGACAGGTCCTTAAAGCATCTAATAGTCTAAAGAAGGGTCTCGACCCGAAACGTCGACTATCTCCTTCGCTCCTTAGATGCTGCTGCACCCGCTGAGTTTCTCCAGCTTTTTGTGTAACCCCCTAATAGTCTAATTATTTCTGGTTGCTACTCAAACAATAGAGAACAATAGTTTAGTTTGGTTTAGAGATACAGTATGGGAAAAAATGCCCTTCGGCCCACCGAGTCGATGCCGTTCACAATAGCTCTATGCTATCTCACTTTCTCATCCACTCCCCACACATTGGGGGCAATTAACCCTCAAACCCGCACGTCTTTGGGATGTGGGAGGAAACCAACGCACCCGGAGAAAACCCACACAGTCAAACGGGAAAATATGCAAACTCCACACAGTGGCGGAGGTCGGGATCGAACCCGGGTCTCTGGCGTTGTGAGGCAGCAACTCCACCAGCTGCGTCGCCATGCCGCCCTCTGGTCAAGGTAAAAATGAGTTCTGCCCCAGGGGTAGTTTCAGGTTCGATTTATTCAGCTCACAGAAGGTGGAATTCTGTGCTGTCAAATACTGCGCAGACCAGACGTGGCTTGTTTTAATTCCAAGGATTATAAAAGGACTTAGTGGTTTAGTATAATAAATCCACTGTATTAACAGGTTCAGCAACACACTATTTGCCTAAATAAGAAATGTAAATAGAACCATTTCACTTCTCGTGGACCTTATTAAATGAAACCTTTGAGAATACAAATATATGTTGTTGTATATGTCGGAAAAAAGTGCTGTGATGATTTGAGGTTTGGGGCGGCATGGTGGCGCAGCGGTAGAGTTGCGACCTCACAGCACCAGAGACCCAGGTTCGATCCTGACTACGGGTGCTGCCTGTACGGAGTTTGAACGTTCTCCCCATGACCCGTGTGGGTTTTCTCCGGGATCTCTGCTTTCCTCCCACACTCCAAAGACGTACAGGTTTGTTTGGCTTGGTAAAATTGCAAATTGTCCCTAGGGTGTGTAAGATAGTGTTAATGTGCGGGGACCGCTGGTCGGTGTGGACTCGGTGGGCCGAAGGGCCTGTTTCCCGCGCTGTATCTCAACACTTAAAAAAAAACGAAATGAATGACTCGAGGGCCTGAGCTACAGGGAGAGGTTGGGGCAGGCAGGGGCTTTTGTTCCGTGGAGCGCAGGAGGGTGAGGGGGATCTTGTAGAAGTGTGTAAAATCACGAGGGGAATTGTCATGGTGAATGTAGAGAGTCTTTTACCCAGGGTAGGGGAATCGAGAACCAGAGGGCATAGGTTTAAGGTGAGAGGGGAAAGATTTAATAAGAACCTTCTCACATAGAGGATGGTGGGTTTATGGAACAAGCTGCCAGAGGAGTTAGGCAGGCCAGGTAGCAGAACAGAACTTGACAGATATTTAGACAGGTACATGGATAGGAAAGATGGAGAGGGATTTGGGCCAAATGTGGGCAAATGGGACAAGCTCCGATGGGCCACCTTGGGCGGCACAGACGGGTCGGGCTGAAGGGCCTGTTTCTGTACGGTTTGACTCCATGTATCTATGTCCCAAATCAGTAGGCATAGAAGCTTTGATTATTTTTAAAACATAATTCATTAAAAAGTAGAGAACGTTTCTTCTCTGAATATGTTGTTTTGACAATAATGTCAAGTTTTGACAAATAATGACATTATTTCAGTCTCAGCGACTCATTCGAGAAAGGGTTATTGTCATCGCTGCCTGCAGATCAGGAGCACCTGGCATCCAAATCAGACCAGCCTGCCATGTAGATGCTCGATTAGTGCGGGTGTCAGGGGTTACGGGGCGAAGGCAGGAGAATGGGGTTAAGAGGGAAGATAGATCAGCCACGATTGAATGGCGAAGTAGACTGGATGGGCCGAACGGCGTAATTCTGCTCCTATCACTTGTGAACGGATGTGGTGAACATTGACTTGCCACTGTGAGTGAATTAATGGATTGAGAAACCTGACTTTTTTGAAAAACACAGAAGACCTGCCCAATTCAATCAGCCATGATGGTCTAATTCTACTCCTATTCCTTATGACATTAGATTAAATCTGGAGTAAATGGATTGGAAAGGTTTAGAGGGATATGGGCCAGACGCAGGCAGGAGGGACTAGCACAGAAGGGCCTGTATCCGCGCTGTATGACACTGTGACGCTAGTATCGGGCACCAATGCACAAGAAAACCGTACCTACAACCCCCACCCTTCACCTAGAAATCCCACTGACCTCGAGATGATTTGCCCATGGTGTGAGTTAGGTACCTTGCTGCCGAGCCACCACTGATTATGACGAACCTCCACGAGATTTCTTTAACGGAGAATTGAAAACAGCAGGAGGGGGAAAAAATTGCAGGTCAAAAGTTCTCCTCACTCTTAGATCAGTCCTTCGGAAGATCAATCTACAGGATAAATTCCACAAAATAGAAACCAATCTCAAATGACTGAAGAACTGACAGGAAATGCTCCATTTCTAATATTCAGTAATGTCCCATTTTCTAAAGGTAAGGAACTCCTGTATCTATAAGCTGCCTTGTGGATCCGTACATTGTAAGTGGATGGATTGTAATCATGTATTATCTTTCCGCTGACTGGTTAGCACGCAACAAAAAGCTTTTACGGAGATTTACGGTAATGGCCACTCGTCGGTACGGGGCTCTCGTGGACATTTTTCATCATGTTGAAAAATCTTCACGAGTCTTCCCGTGCTTATCCGCCGTTAGCGAGTCTTCCCGAGTACCTGCCGTTAGCGTTACGAGCCGCTAAGAGACGTCCCCGAGCTCCGACGTACCCGCTACGTTCACTCTCCGTGCTTACCACGAGTTTGATTTTTTTTTTTAAACTCGGGAGAGCTCTTGGAATGAACTCGCACCGTGGGACAGGGCTATAACTCAGACATGGAGGGCTTAAGGCCACCGAGATTCGGAGGGAAGAGAGCCGAGAAGGATTTGAGAGTACACTCATGATAATTTCATTGTACCTGGGTAGGTGTGACAAAAACTACCATTGAAGAAAACTACCATTGAAGAATATTGCTTCAATATTCTCATGCCAACCGGCTAAGTAATAAAGTGTAGGGAATGAGATCTCCCGGTTGCCAAACATTCTGTACCACGTGACAATAAACTGAACTGAAACTGGTTGGTTGCTCCATGCTGAGTAAATAATGCAGTTGACGGATATCGCATTAGTGTTTGCCGTGGCCTGATCCCGTTAGACTCCGAGGTTGTGTTCTCAAGTGTAGGAGATCGTCAACTATGTGCCTCCTAATTGGGTTGAGTACGTTTAATTTTATCACCCATAGTTAGAGGAGCAGATCCCATCTTGTTGCCCGGTGACTGTAAGTTATAGTATTCGACGAAGAAAATATATATTTTTTTAAAAAAAGGAAAAATGTGCTGACTTTGCTGGACAAGAATGGGTAAAGGTGTCAGACATTTGGCACTAACGCAGGGGATAAGATGAAGACAGACACAAAATGCTGGGGTAACTCAGCGGGACAGGCAGCATCTCTGGAGAGAAGGAATGGGTCAAACCCTTCTTGACCCAAAACGTCACCCATTCCCTTTCTCCAGTGATGCTGCCTGTCCCGCTGAGTTACTCCAGCACTTTGTGTCTATCTTCGGTTTAACCTGCAATTCCTTCCTACACACGGGTGCATATGATGTTAGGTACTGTCACAAAGGTAGCGTAAGGTGGTTTAAAACGGTATAAAATACCTGATGGGGACTCAATGTGCTGAGGATGGCCACTTGTATGGAAGGAACTGACATCGTACAGGGGCCCTATAAACAGACTTGTCCCGTAACTCACCACTGATCTAGGAGCTGTTTTATTTTGTGTTTGTACCCATCGGAGCAAAGTGGAGTATCTGAAGAAGGGTCTCGACCTGAAACGTCACCCACTCCTTCTCTCCAGAGATGCTGCCCGTCCCACTGAGTTACTCCAGCATCGTGTGCCAATCTTCGGAGTAAAGCCAGATGTGGGGTACCGGTATAGCACAAAATAACACAAATTTCCCTCCTGCATCTAGTGACAGGCGGTGATTGCAGATTAAACGACTGCAATCATAGACCTTGTCAAACGAGGCCTCGTGATCAGGTGACACAGCAGTCTGTCTAGGGAGAAGTGGCATTTTGACCCTGCGCCTTTAGTCAATGTAAACCTCTGCCTGGGAGCGTGTCAGAGATTGCTTGTCATTAGTGGGGGGTGGGTTCTGCCTGTCCTTTCCTCTTCTCTACTTACTCCCCACAGACAGCCCTTCCCAGCTCTCCACCTCCATCAACATTTGCATTTCGACTGGTGAAAACCAAAGATGTTTAGCTGAGTTCACAGATACAGGCGCTTCGACCCACTGAGTCCGCACCGACCAGTGATCACCCTCACACTGGTTCCATGCAACACACCAGAGACAATTTACACACACACACACAGACACACACACACACACACACACACACACACACACACACACACACGCGCGCGCACACACGCACACGTACGCGCACACACACACACACGCGCACATGCACACACACACACACACAGACAGACACACACACGCGCGCACACACACACACGCGCGCGCGCGCACATGTACGCACGCACACACACACACACGCGCGCACATGCACACACACACACACACACACACACAGACACACACACACACACAGACACACACACACACGCGCGCACATGCGCACACAGACAGACACACAGACACACACACACGCAAACAGACACACACACACGCACACATACACACACACACACACACAGACACGCACGCACACGCACACACACACACACACGCACACACACAGACACACACACACACGCACATGCACACGCACGCACACACGCACATGCACACGCACGCACACACACACATGCACACACAGACACACACAGACACACACACAGACACACACACAGACACACACACACAGACACACACACAGAGACACACACACAGAGACACACACACACACACACACACAGATATACATACACACACGCACACACACACACTTGCACGTATACACACACACACACAGATACACACACACATACACGCAGATACACATACACACACACATACATGCAGATACATACACACATACACACACACACTCACACGCACATACACATATTGCACGTATACACACACACATGCACACACGCGCACACACACAACACACATGCGCACACACACACATGCACACACATGCACATATGTAAATACAGTTTGAAGAAGGGTCTCGATCCGAAACATCAACCATACCTTTTCTCCAGAGATGCTGCCTGTCTCGCTGAGTTACTCCAGCATTTTGTTTATGTTTGTGTGTGTGTGCGCGCGCGTGTGTATGTGTGTGTGTATATACGTGCATGTGTGTGTGTGTGCGTGTGTATACGTGTGTGTGTGTGTGTGTGTGTGTGTGTGTATACGTGCGTGTGTGTATACGTGCGTGTGTGTGTATGTGCGTGTGTGTATGTGCGTGTGCGTGTGCGTATACGTGCATGTGTGTGTATGTGGGCGTGTGTGTATACATGTGTGTGTGTATGTGCGTGTATGTGTATACGTGCGTATGTGTATGTGCGTGTGTATACGTGCGTGTGTGTGTATGTGCGTGTGTGTTTATATACACACACACACTGAACCTTTTCTCGTTTTTACATTATTTACGGAATACTGTATTTACATATTCTATTGAGCTGTTGCAAGTAAGAATTTCATTGTTCTGTCTGGGACATATGACAGTAAAACACTCTTGACTTGACTCTTGACTTATAGAAGCCATTTAACCTACAAACGCGTACGTCTTTGGAGTGTGGGAGGAAACCGGAGCACCCGGAGAAAACCCACACAGGTCACAGGGAGAACGTACAAACTCCGTACAGACAGCACCCGTAGTCAGGATCGAACTTGGGTCTCTGGTGCTGTAAGGCAGCAACTGTACCGCTGCGCCACTGCACATAAAAACACACACTTGGAGTGGCACAGCCTTCGGGTGGGTTGCATTTGGTGTATTGGGTGCAGTTCTGGTCACCCTATTAAAGGAGGGATATGGAGGCGATGGAGAGGGTGCAGATTAGGCTTACCAGAACGATGCCTGGATTAGAGGGTATTCGCTACAGGGGGAAAGACACAAAATGCTGGACTAACTCACTGGGACAGGCGGCAACTCTGAATGGGCGACGTTTCAGGTTGAGACCCTTCTTCAGACAACAAGGAGAGGTTGGACGGACTTGGATTCTTTTCTCTGGAACAATGGAGGTTGACGGGAGACCTGATAGAAATATATAAAATTATGATAGGAATAGACAGTCAGAACCTTTTTTCCCCTAAGGGTGGAAATGTCAAATATTGGACGGCACAGCTTTAAGGTGAGAGGGGCAAAGTTTAAAGGAGATGCGTGGGGCAAATTATTTTTTACACAGATGGTGTTGAATACCTGGAACGTGCTGCCTTGTATTTAAGCGGCTGTTAGAGAGGCACATGGATATGTAGAGAATGGGTTGATATTGGATCATATGTAGGCAGAGGAAATTAGTTTAACTTAGCATCATGTTTGGCTCAGGCATAAAGGGTTGAAGAGTTTGTTGCTGCATTATATTGTTCTATGTTTCCAAACACACAAACATGCGTGGTTTTCAGGAGAGGAATAGATCGGGTAAATGCCCAGAGTCTTTTACCTAGAGGAGGGGAATCGAGAACCAGAGGACACAGGTTTAAGGTGAAGGGAGGTGGGGGGGGGAAGATTTAATGAGAACCTGAGGGGTAACATTTTTATACAAAGGGTGGTGGGTGTGTGGAACGAGCTGCCGGAGGAGGTAGTTGAGGCAGGTACCATCATAATGTTTAAGAGACATTAAGACAGGTACATGGATAGGACAGGTTTAGATGGGACTAGTGTAGATGGGGCATGTTGGGCGGTGTGGGCGTTGGGCCAAAGGGCCTGTTTCTATGCAGTATGACTCGATGAGTCTATGTCTCCAATATTCTGGGGACACTGAGAAACACTGAAGGCTTATTCAATCAAAAGAAATTACTGTGCGTTCTAATACTACACTAGCAAAGGCACACGAGGCTAGAAATCCATCTCCGGTAAAAGGCACTAATACATACACTCTGCCTCCGAAACTAATTCCATTGAGGACTATATTGAGTATTCCGAACTACCAACTCAGTTGAACTTCTTGACTGCAGTGCTTTACTACAATAAATAGTTTTATAGCTGAAATGTAATATACCTTCTGCTTTTTAATGTAAAAACTATTCCGTTCAATTGCCCATAACTTTTGTGCTCAGAACCATTAAGCAAAATATGATTGTTAGGTTGGTTAAATGTAAAACAATTTGCTCTCCTCCAAAAGCACCAAGATTAAATAAATCTTATTTTTATTCCCAATTCGCTTCCCCCTGCGATAAATCTTGATTCACATAATTATACACAATGAATGCATTTAGAATCGGAGGCCATCATTTCAAAAGTGCCATATATTGTGTTCAGTGTTGGGCACCATTTTGTAGGAACGATGTTGTCAAGCTGGAAAGGTTGCAGAGAAGACTTACGAGGATGTTGCCAGGATTCAAGGGCCTGAGCTATAGAAAGTTGAGAAGGCTAGGACTTTATTCCTTGGAGTGCAAGAGGATGAGGGGTCTCTTGTCCAGAGTACGGGAACCAAGAACCAGAGGGCATAGGTTTAAGGTGAGGGGGGATAGATTTAATAGGAACCTGAGGAGTAACTTTTTTTACTCATAGAGTGGTTGTATGGAACGAGCTGCCAGTGGAGGTACTTGAGGCAGGAACTATCGCAACGTTTAAGAAACATTTGGACAGGTACATGGATAGGATAGGTTTAGAGGTTTATGGTCCAAACGCAGGCAGGTGGAACTAATGCAGATGGGACATGTTGGTCGATGTGGGAAAGTTGGGCTGAACAGCCCATTCCCATGTTGTATGTCTCTTTGACTGCAAAAAATATCTCAAAACTTGCATAGTAACTGGTAGGGCAGCACGGTGGCGCAGCGGTAGAGTTGCTGCCTTACAGCGCCAGTGACCCGGGTTCGATCCCGATTACGGGTGCTGTCTGTACGGGGTTTGTACGTTCTCCCCGTGACCTGCGTGGGCTTTCTCCGAGATCTTCGGTTCCCTCCCGCACTCCAAAGACGTACAGGTTTGTAGGTTGATTGGCTTGGTATAAGGATAAATTGTGCCTCGTGTGTGTAGGATAGTGTTAACGTGCGGGGGTCGCTGGTCAGTGCGGACTTGGTGAGCACTATCCTACACACACTAGGGACAATTTCACAATTATACCAAGGCAATTAACCTACAAACCTGTACGACTTTGGAGCGTGGGAGAAAACCCGCGTAGGTCACAAAGTTTAGTTTATTATTATTATTGCCAGGTGCACCGACAACTAGACACAAAGTGCTGGAGGAACTCAGCGGGTCAGGCAGCATCACTGGAGAAAAAGGAATAGGTGACATTTCGGGGCTGAAAACGTCTTCAGACATCCTTTTTCTCCAGAGATGCTGCCTGACCCACCGAGTTACTCAGGGAGAACGTATCAACCCAGCCAACACCTGTAGTCGTGATCAAATCCGGGTCTCTGGCGCTGTAAAGGCAGCAACTCTCCCGCTGCGCCACCGTGAGACAAGAAATACTAAGAAGAAATCATCGCTCGGAACGAGAGCCTGCAACGACATATTTGCTGATCATTTATCGGTACCACACGCTCCTGAATATGACGTTGTCGGTCAAAAATGAGAAAGACATTCATCTAATCACACACATCACATTGAAAATGCTTCTGATTCACTTCTACCTGCACCCATTTCATCCCTTACAACCAGGTTTGAGCAATGAGATTGCAAAATATTTTTATTGAAGTTTTAGCCAAAAATGTGTTAAACCTCTTCATCCCAAAATGAATAATTCAGCTTGTAACAGATTATGATAGCCTTTTTAGACTGTACATTCTGGTTAGTGTGTACATGATCTGCTTTGCCATATGAGCGTTTAATTTTCCAGTATTGTCCCATTGCTGTGCAGCCGCCTGCTGTGTGTCGAGTCACTCATTGCCGTGTAGATGTTGCTTACTACAGCACCACATACGGAGACTCAGGCCACACACACAAACATGGGCCAGGGAGGCAGGGTGGTGCGGCGGTTCAAACAGAAACACAGAAAAATAAGTGCAGGAGTAGGCCATTCGGCCCTTCGAGCCACTTTCCAAATGCGATGTTATTACATCTTTAATAATCGACTCAAGCATCTTCCCCACTACCGATGTAAGGCTAATTAGTCTATAATTCCCCATTTTCTCTCTCCCTCCTTTCTTAAAAAGTCGAGTTACACTTGTTACCCTCCAGTCCACAGGAACTGATTCAGAGTCTATAGAACATTGGAAAATGATCACCAATGCATCCACGATTTCCAGGGCCACCTCCTTGAGTACTCGGGGATGCAGACCATCAGGCCCTGGGGATTTATCTGCCTTCAGTCCCAACAGTTTACCTAACCCCATTTCCTGACTAATGTGGATTCCCTTCAGTTCCTCCCTCCCACTAGATCCTCGGTCCCCTAGTATTTCTGGAGAGTTCCTGCTTACATCGCCAGAGACCGGGTTCGATCCTGACCATGGGTGCTGTCCGTATGGAGTTTGTACGTTCTCCCCGCGACCTGCATGGGTTTTACCCGGGAGAGCGGTGCATCTGTGGAATTCATTGCCACAGACGGCGGTGGAGGCCACGTCAATGGGTATTGGTAAAGCAGAGATTGACAGGTTCTTTATTAGTGCGGATGTCAGAGGTTTAGAGGAGAAGGCAGGAGAATGGGGTTGAGAGGGAGAGATAGATCAGCCATCATTGAATGACCAAGTAGATTTGATGGGCCAAATGGCCTAATTCTGCTCCTATGACATAACTGTATGAACTTATGGCTCCATACCATCAATCTGAACATAACTCTGTTTCTCTCTATACGTATGCTGCCTGACCTGCTGAGTACGTGAAGAACTTTCTTGTTTTACATTTGGTCGATTCATTCTTCCGAGCTACAATATGCGCCCGGAATGCACAGTTTACCGAGTGCACGGTGGCGCAGCGGTAGAGTTGCTGCCTTGCAACACCAGGCACCCGGGTTCAATCCTGACTACGGGTGCTGTCTGTGCGGAGTTTGAACGTTGACTGCCTTGGGTTTTCTCCGGGTGCTCCGGGTTCCTCCCACACTCCAAGAACGTGCTGGTTTGTAGGTTAATTGGCTTCTGTGACTTGTTCCGTGTGTGTGTGGGATAGAACTGGCGTACGGGGGGGGGTCGCTGGTCGGCGCGGACTCGGTGGGCCGACGGGCCTGTTTCCGCGCTGTATCTCCAAAGTTTAAACTCTGGAAGAGACAGATTGACATAAATAAATTAGCAATTATGATTACAATATAATACCGCCCTCAATCAACTGGATGCCAGGAAATATGCTTCACATTGCACTGCCTACGTAAGCAGTTTCCTCTAAAAGGAGCAGAAACACAAAAGAAATTAGCAAACATTTTGATCTCTAATTTCCATTTCCAAAGCTTTGTAAAACTGTATCCTTTGCAGCTAATAACGTCATAGATGGGGCTGAACTAATGAAAACATCTGTTTAATAATTTACTTAATGGATTCATTTCTAAGGCCTACAGCATAAAGGGAATGGGTTCTCTCTGCACTACCCACTGGCAGCACGTTGCCCTCTTGCTTTTGCTGAAAATAGCATTTTAGTTTAGTTTAGTTTATTGCCACGTGCACCGAGGAATAGTCAAAAGCTTTTTTTGTCTCGTGCTATCCTGCCGGCGAAGAGACTGTATATGATTACAATCGAGCAGCGCACACTCTACAGACTCAGGATAAGGGGAATAATGTATAGTGCAAGATAAAGTCTGATTGAAGATAGTCCACCCGTCTCCATTGAGGTAGATTGTAGGTCAGGACTGCTCTCCAGTTGGTGATAGGATGGTTCAGTTGTCTGATAACAGCTGGGAAGAAACTGTCCCTGAATCTGGAGGTGTGCGTTTTCACACTTGTATACCTTTGCCTGAGGGGAGAGGGGAGATGACGAGGTGAGACCCATCCTTGATTATGTTGCTGGCCTTGGCGAGGCAGCTTAACGTGTAGGCGGAGCAACTTGCACGTCTAGGAGTGGAGAAGACTGTCAAAAGTGGTAAACACTGGCCCGTCCATCACGGGTACTGACCTCCCCACCATCGAAGGGATCTACAGGAGTCGCTGCCTCAAAGAGGCGGCCAGCATCATCAGGGACCCACATCTCCCTGGCCACGCTCTCATTTCACTCCTGCCATCGGGAAGAAGGTAAAGGAGCCTGAAAACTGTAACGTCCAGATTCAGGAACAGCTTCTTCCTTACAACCAGCACGCTATTAAACACTACAACCTCCAAATAAGCTCTGAACTTAATAGACATGGGGGCATTGATTTTGTCTTTTTTCACCAGTGTGGTTTGTTTGTTTGTTTGTTTTATGTATACACATCATATATATATGTGTGTGTGTGTGTGTGTGTGTGTGTGTGTGTGTGTGTGTGTGTGTGTGTGTGTGTGTGTGTGTGTGTGTGTATGTATATATGTGTATGTTTGTATATGTTTGTCAAGAGAGTCAAGAGTGTTTTACTGTTGTGTGTCCCAGACAGAACAATGAAATTCTTACTTGCAGCAGCACGACAGAATATGTAGACATAGTAGACTGTAAATAATATGATAAACGAGAGAGAAAAAAATACACCTACTCACAAGTACACACACCTATATATGCATACATAGGAGTAACTCAGCGGGATGAGGCAGCGTCTCTGGAGAGAAGATATGGGTGGCGTTTTGGGTCGAGACCCTTCTTCAGACTGAAGAACGGTCCCGAACCAAAACGTCACCCATTCCTTCTCTCCAGAGATGCTGCCTGTCCCGCTGAGTTACTCCAGCATTTTGTGTCTACCTTCGATCTAAACCAGCATCTGCATTTCCTTCCTATATATATATATATATATATATATATATATATACTAGACGAAGTGGGACCCGTTGGGTCCCAGCATCACACGGGAGGGCTGGTCCCCCAACGCAATATTCCACATCTCCACCATTTGAAGCAGGGTGCAAAGCCACTGAAGACAGCGAGTCGTGACCTCTCCCTCCTCCATCTTGCAGAGACTGAGCCACGTCAACACTACTGGGTTTTATAGTCCCTCCCCCCTCCCACCAGAAGGGGCGTGGCCTTCATGGCGTGATTGACAGGAGAGAGAATCTCAACATTTTATAAACATTAATAACTCTTTTGTTTTTAATTGATGAGAAAAATTCTCGGCACCTGATGAGTGGAGGGGAACTCTGATTAAGATGGCCAAAAATCACAGCCGTACGTGGTAGCATTTTTTTCTAAAATCAATATAAAGTGCAAACAGGACGTGGTCAAGATTAAACCTTTAATTATATAGAAGACAAGGCAACTTTAATTAGGCACAGCAACTTTAATTAGGCATGGCAACTTTAATTAGGCAACACAGCTTTAGCATTTCCAAACCAAAGGCAACACAGCTTTAGCATTTCCAGACTATATTTTCAAACCACATTAAGGGCACTGACAGGTCAGTAAAACCACTCACAGTTTAGTAGACATGTGTTCAGTGTTATTCACAGCTCAGACTGAGAGACGTGACCCTCTCGCCCCCCCATCCTGCAGAGACTGACTGAGGCACTCAACACTTCCGGGTTTTATAGTCTCTCTGGAAGGGGCGTGGCCTTCAGGAGAGAGAATCTCAACATTTTTTAAACACTAATAATTATTTTATTTTTCAATGGGAAAAATCCTCTTGTCCTGCGCAATGGAGGGGGACTGAGTAAGATGGCCAAAAATCACAGCCATAAGTGGCAGTGTTTTTTTTTTAATCAATATACAGAACAACAGGAAGTGGTCAAGATCAGACTTTTAGTAATATAGATATGTGTATGTGTGTATATGTGTGTATGTGTGTGCATACACATATACATATATATGTATATACTGAACTTCCATTAGTTATATTGTTGTCAGAGTCATTTTCATATTCTGTTGTGCTGCTGCAAGTGAGAATTTAATTGTTCTGTTTGGGACATATGACAATAAACATTCTTGATTGCTGACATGGTTATATTTAAAGACATGTTGTCAACTAAAGACATCTTCAATAAATTATTACCCAGACAAGACTTGAGCCTCAGTGTTAGAAGTGTGTTCTGTCAATTACCTGTCAAGTTGGACCTGATATATTCCTCACGTTAGCAGAGCAGTGGCTCAAGTCCACCTGTGTTTCAGTGTTGTCTACAATATCACCGTCTGTATTGCATTAAATAAACACGAACAGGCAAAGCTTGGCAGCAATGCAGGCAGGAAATCCTAGTAACAGGAGACCAAGCGGAGGCTTGGCGATCGTTTCGCCGAACACCTCCGCTCGGTCCGCATTAACCAACCCGACCTCCCGGTGGCTCAGCACTTCAACTCCCCCTCCCATTCCGTATCCGACCTCTCGGTCCTGGGCCTCCCCCACGGCCAGAGTGAGCAACACCGCAAGTTGGAGGAACAGCACCTCATATTCCGCTTGGGGAGTCTGCATCCTCTGGGCTTGAACATTGAATTTTCTCAATTCTGTTAACCCTTGCTGTCTCCTCCCCTTCCCACCTCTCCCTCAGCCCTCGGGCCCTGGCATTCCCCCTCTCTCTCTCTATCTATCTCTCCCCCACCCTAGTCGCACCAGCTTCTCATTTTCACACCACAAACAGCTTACAATGGCTTGTTCCCTTTATCATCGATACTTTTTTGCATATCTTTCATTCATTGTTCTTTATCTCTCCACATCACCGTCTATATCTCTCGTTTCCCTGATCCCTGACCAGTCTGAAGAAGGGTCTCGACCCGAAACGTCGCCTATCTCCTTCGCTCCTTAGATGCTGCTGCACCCGCTGAGTTTCTACAGCCTTTTGTGTACCATCCTAGTAACAACATGGCCACTGGCAATCTTTCACAATGGAGAATGTCAATGTTTAGTTTGAGCTAGTTTAGAGATACAGCATGGAAACAGTCCCTTCGGCCCACCGGGTCCACGCTGACCACGTTCACACTAGTTCTACAATATCCCACTTTCCCAACAGACTGGAGGATGATTCGCAGAGAGCCGACTGACCTGCAAACCCGCACATCTTTGGGAGGCGGGAGTTTGGTTACAGCCAACAAGATCTGGCCAGTGACAGTGCCAAGAGCGTTTGATTGTTACAAGTACCAACAACAGAACAACCACATTTTGACTGTGTCCGGGGGGACTGCGGACGCTGGTTTCCAACGAAGACAGACACAAAGTGCTGGAGCAACTCAGCGGGACAGGCAGCATCTCTGGAGAAAAAGAATAGGTGGCGTTTCAGTTCGGAACCCCTCTTCAGATTGAAAGTGGAAAAGTAGAGATGGGGGGGGGGGGAGAAATGCACTGGAGGTGAGAAAAGGTTAGAACAAAATAAATTCCTACTTGTAGCAGCATAACAGACCTGTAAACACAATACTCATAGATAACAGATAATAACCAATAAAAAACAATGGCCCCAATACTAGAGCAACAAAGCACAGATTCCTCAGTGTTGTATAATGTTCATGAAGCTGTACTTGAACCTGGTGGTTACGGTTTTCGGACTCTTATACCTTCTTCCCGATGGCAGGAATGAAATGAGAGCGTGTCCAGGGCGGTGTGTGGGTCTCTGATGATGCTGGCTGCCTTTTTGAGGCAGCGACTCCTGTTGATCCGTTCGACGGTGGGGAGGTCAGTACCCGAGGCGGTGTTCACCTCTCTCTGTAATCTCCTTCGTTCCTGGGCGTCCGAGTTTGAACCAGGCCGTGATGCGACCGGTCAATATGCGCTCTACACCCGTAGAGGTTCAAGAGATTAGTTATTCGTCAAATCTCCTCGATCTTCCAAGGAAGCAGAAGTGTGGATGGGCGTTTTTTTAAATGGTTGTAACAATGTGATGTTTCCGCAGAGTGGTAGAGTCTAGGATCAGATGGCACTGCAGCAAGAAGTACTTTTAGAAAGGAAAATAAGAGGAATTTCTTGAGAAAGAAGCTGGTGAATCTGTGGAATTTAATTTTAATTCTGGTTTTAGGTTTAGAGATGCATCGCGGAAACAGGCCCTTTGGCCCACCGAGCCCTCGCCGACCAGCGATCCCCTCACACTTACACTATCCTACACGAGGACAATTTACACTTATACCAAGCCAATTAGCTAACAAGCCTGTACGTCTTTGGAGTGTGGGAGGAAACCGAAGATCTTGGCGAAAACCCACACAGGTCACGGGGAGAACGTACAAACTCCGTACTGCCAAGCACCCGTAGTCAGGATCGAACCCGGCTCTCTGGCGCTGTAAGGCAGCAGCTCTACTGTTACTCCAGCACTTTGTGTCTTTTTTTGTAAACCAGCATCCGCAGTTCCTTGCCTCAACAATCAGCTCCTTGGTCTTGCTGACATTGAGAGCAAGGTTGTTGTTATGGCACCATTCAACCAATTACCAATCTCCAACCTACACTCTGACTCATCATTACCCATAGTTAGTCCTACAATGAGTGTCAAATTAAAAAAGACTTCACCAGACACAAAGAAGAAGCTCTTGCTCGATTCAGAAACCAGTCGACTCCTCGAGTAAGGGGTCAGACATCAGAAAGCGTTTGGAGTGGAATCCAATTAAGAATCTAAGGCTTTTGAAAGATTGTAATAGTTTTACAGCCGCCCCCTTTGTCTGCCCACGAGGTGCCATTTTCTCAGGATTAATAAGAGTATTGCCTGCTTGTGGATGCTGCTGACGGGGTAGATGGCTCACAACTATTATTTGACAAAAGGTTGTGATCTGCTTTTAGTGAAGTGAGTGATTGCAGATTGAAACACTCCTGGACTGATCAGCCCCATCAGCATAAGTGGTAGTGAAGTGCTTTTATTGTTCATCTTGCTACGTGTGACTCCACTGACACAGATGCATTGCAAACAAACACACCAGGATAAGCAAAGATCCTATAGCGGAGCAAGATAGACCACTCTTGCTAAATGCAATGGGCTGACGTGCAGTACGCAACGGCGCGGAACGTGGGCCGTTTCTTCATCCATTTCCCACACTGCGACCCGACTCGCAGTGTAATCAGCGTTGCGGGGGAACAGTTTGTGTTAATAAATTTAAATTCTGAAAATGAGGAGAAGATTTTTACCAAATCACTTTTATTTTTACGAGGATGTTTCCGTAACCGGCTTCTGTCTCCGCACTAGTATCTTTGCTCCGCTGCGGGATCTTTGGTGCGGAGACGGAAGCCGGTTACGGAAATGGGGCCTAAAGTTACCCATGAATCTGCCCATGACCGTACTACGTCTTTTTCGTCGAGTGATCTTGCTTGCTCGCGGACCTTTGAGGATAAGTGCATCAGTGGCAACGTGTGTGGGAAGCAGAAGTGTTAAGGGCCCGTCCCACTCACGCGACCTTGGCTCGCAAATTACGCGACCTCGTGGTCACTTGAGGCGTACGGGCACCAGCCCCACCGTTGTGCGGGGCTGGTCCCGACATCGCCCGGGGCTCCGAAATTCTGGCAGTGGCCGAAATCTTTGCGCGGCAATGGCCTGTCGGCACGCAGGCGCATTGCGGTCGTACGCAGCATCTTGACGTCGTACGCAGCGTCTTGGCGGCGTATGCCTAGCGCGTGACGTTGCGTGATGACGTCACCGCCCGACGCTGTGCGACGCCCAAATTCAGTCGGCCCGCCTCCTGCACAGCTGATTGGTAACCATGACGCAAATTACGTCACGCGCGAACTCCACTTCCTTTTGGTCACGCCAAACGCACGCAACCGCATGCAAGTGGGACAGGCACTTAACTGCTTCAGTGCCTGGTGGCTTATTATTAGTGTTTAAGAAGGAACTGCAGATGCTGGAAAATCGAAGGTAGACAAAAGTGCTGGAGAAACTCAGCGGGTGCAGCAGCATCTATGGAGCGAAGGAAATTCAGGGCTTATTATTAGCGATGGTTCCGTTGAAAGCTGCAGCATTAGTGTGTCGCGTCACTTAGAGTATATGAGTCACGCAGCATGGAAACAGGCCCTTCGGCCCAACTTGCCCAATGCTGACAACCGGGATCCAGCACATTGCCGCAATCTTTTAAGGAGGAGACGGGGAGGAATTTCTTGACTCAGAGGGCGGTGAATCTGTGGAATCCATTGTCACGGAAGGCTGTGGAGGCCAAGTCAGTGGATATTTTTAAGGCAGAGAGAGATAGACTCTTGATTAGTACGGGTGTCAGAGGTTACGGGGAGTTGGCAGGAGAATTGGGGTTAGGAGGGAGAGATAGATCAGCCGTGATTGAATGGTGGAGTAGACTTGATGGGCCGAATGGCCTAATTCTACTCCTGCTCCTTATGACCTTATGATCATAAAGAAAGCCCGTCTACGCCTCTACTTCCTTAGAGGAGTGGGGAGAGTCAGTAGGTCGATGAGTACTATCTTGAACCTGTACAGGTGTAAGGTAGAGATCATGTTGACCAGTTGACAACACGATGAGCGCGCCTCAAGCCACGGCGCCCCTTTGCCACGCAAGCCCAAGACCTGCTCCGCACAACACCGGCTGGCGCTTCCAAGGCCGCAGGGTCAAGACGAGATGGAGAGACCAGCGGAAGTCAGCGGAATCGTCTAGGCTACACCAATGACCCCATGGACTTCCCTGGCCAGGACCTGCCCCGAAAGCAGTGGACAACCCTCAACCGCTTGAGGACAGGCGTCGGACGCTATGGAGTAGCGATGAAGAGGTGGGGCCTCGTGGACAGCGAGCGCCTCCTGCGAGTGTGGGGACCCAACACAGACAGTGGAGCACATCGTCACCAGTTGCCCCCAAACACCGGCCAGCGAATGGTGAACGAGGTCTGATTGACCTGGACGATGACACGTTGGCCTGGCTCGCCTCCACGGAGCTGCAGGTCTAAAAGACACACGACAGAAGAAGAAGGTCGCATCATGGCCTGGTTCAGCCACTCGAACGCCCAAGAATGAAGAAGAGACATCAAAAGATGGTGAACACTGCCCGGACCATCACGGGTACTGACCTCCCCCACCATCGATGGGACCTACAGGAGTCGCTGCCTCAAAAAGGCAGCCAGCCAGCATCATCAGACCCACACCACCCTGCCCACGCGCTCATTTCACTCCTGCCGTCGGGAAGAAGATATCGGAGCCTGAAAACTGTAACGTCCAGGTTTAGGAGCAGCTTCTTCCCACCAACCATCAGGCTATAAAACGCTACAACCTTCAAATAAGATCCGAACTGTATAGACTTAGGGGTATTGGTCCTGTCACTGCTCTATGATTATTATTTTTTTCTTATCTACTGAACTTCCTGTTGTTTACTATGATGTTTACAGAGTACTGTGTTTACACATCTTTTGTACTCTGCAAGTAAGAATGTCATTGTTCCTTTTCGGGACATATGACAATACATCGTTCTTGACTCTCGATTCCCCTAAACCTTCCCTGTCCATGTTCCTGTCCAATTGATGGGATCTGTCCAGAAGTGTTTGAAGATGTTCCAAAGGTTTGCAGGCCAATTGGCTTTGTAAAATTGTAAATTGTCCCCAGTGTGTGTCGGATGTGTACGGGGTGTTCGCACGGGTCACCGCAGACTCGGTGGGCCGAAGGGCCTGTTTCTGTGCTGTATCTCTAAACGTAACCATTTGGGGTGGCACGGTAGCGCAGTGGGTGTGAGAACACAAGGTGCGTCACATCTAAGAGATAATATTTCAAGTGAGAAACAGCAACTAGCTTCATTCAAATTATAACAAGAAATCTGATAAATCTAAAATCAGAAGTAAGACATGAAGTTACCTTCTTTACGGAAATATAGAAATGTAACTTAACTTTAGGGCCGCACGGTGGCGCAGCAGTAGAGTTGCTGCCTTAAGCCCCTGTCCCACTTTCCCGAGTTACTCACGAACTCTCCCGAGTTTTCCGCTTGATTCAAACTCGGAGAATTACGGTAATAGCAGCCGTAGGTACTCCGGGCCATTTTTTTTACTCGTGGACATTTATCATCATGCTGGAAAAACGTCCCGACTTACCTGATGCCTCGAGTAGGTACGGCTGGCATTACGAGCCGCTACGAAACATCTACGGCCTCCTACGGACTCGCGACGGATATTCTCCGAGTTTGAATCAAGGGGAAAACTCGGGAGAAAACTCGGGAAAGTGGGACAGGGGCTTCACAGCGCCAGAGACCCGGGTTCCATCCTGACCACGGATGCGGTCAGTACAGAGTTTATACGTTCTCCCCGTGACCTGCGCGGGGTTTCCTCCGGGAGCTCCGGTTTCTTCCCACATTCCAAAGAGTGCAGGTTTGTATGTTAACTAGCTTGGCAAAATTGTAAAAATTGTTCCTCGCGTGTGTGTGTGTGTGTGTGTAAGATAGCGTTGGCGAATGGGGATTGCGGGTTGGCACGGGCTTGGTGGACCGAAGGGCCTGTTTCCACACTGTCTCTCTAAACTAAACATACACAAGTTCTTAAATCGAGAGCATGGTATAAATTTGCAGGCTGAGGCTCCGACACTAATGGATTCTTGTTTTTTTGTCTTTGCAGTGTTCATCATGGCGTCTGGGCTTCTGGTTTATCCGTTTGGGCTGAACACCTCCATCGTGCGGAAGTACTGCGGGGATTCCAGCATCTATCACACAGCGGAGTGCCAGATCGGATGGGGCTACATGCTGGGGATTGTTGGGGTCATGCTCGCAGTCTTCCTGCCCTTCTTCTCCAAATATGCGCCGAAGGAATCCCTTTCACCGACTCCAATACCGGCGCTTTTATAGTACTTGTTGCTGGAGGAAGGGACCGCTCTCCCGCCGTTGTACAATATCCTGCTTTTACACCTTCAGAAACGGGCGGAAGATAACGGAGGCGTCCCAGTGAGCCAGGGAAACAGCTCAACCAAGGGCCAACTTGCATTGTGACCCAAGTGCATTAGGTGAAACGTCTTCCCGATTTCCACAAGGTGCACAGCGCGCGTCCGACACGAGCAATTCACGTGAAAAGCTGCAAGGAAATTACTTACAAGGAAGTAACGTCCTGTGAGCTACTGCTACGCCACATGAACTAATCTTGAAACAATCATCCTACCAACTCCAGCCCATTTGTAATTCTCACAAGGATGCCGGTGGTTTTCACGATAGTGCTGAGCTAGGTTATTTGCAGATAAAGGTGGGTTAAATTTGTTGAAGAATTCCTGTTAATGCCGGTCGACGAGCACTCGGTGATCCTATGGGCCTGTTACCATAATAACAGGAATGGGCTCAGTGAAAATATCAGGGCAACAGAATAACAACATGGTGTTGTATTAGTGACAAGAAGACTATTGAGGCTCGTGTTGAAAAAGAACTGAACAACTTGGGAAATGGGCATCAATTCTGTCCTTCCAACCAGGATATTTTGTCAGTCCGAAGCATCTGAACGTCAAGACAAGCTTTGAACTAATGGGTGGAACTAAATGTCTTCTTTCTGAGGTCCAAATTGCAAAGTGTTTTTTTTTTTTAATGCACTGGAACGAGAGAATCGGCTGGAGAGATCGCAGATATCTCCAGCTTTAGAGACAAGCTTATCAAATAACTGGATGTCACTGCACATTGTGTAAGATCAGAATCTCTGCGATACTCCTCACACTGAAATCTCTTCGGTGGATGGAGATGAAAACAAATGAAATTTGGTCCAACCATTCCGTATACAAATGCTTCTGTTGAAGGTTAGAAGATCAAATCTGTGGTGTGCAAGTTCTCAATAGGGCTTGCAATCTACTCAAATCTAATGAGCGCATTTTCTACTCATGCAGTTCTTTTGACAAATGGTTTTTAACACTCAATCCCGAATGTTTATCTTTTAAATAAAGGGCCCCGCGAACCAACTGTCTGACCTTCGTGTCCGTGTGAAGACACGTCGGAACTGTAGTACAGCCATAATGAATCATTCAGAATGTACATTTAGATGGACGCAAATATATGGCCGGTTTCCTTTACCACTGTTACATTTTTGCATATCTTTCATTCATTTGTTCTACACCTCTCTATATCACTGTCTATATCTCTCGTTTCCCTTTCCCCTGACTCTCAGCCTGAAGAAGGGTCTCGACCCGAAATGTCACCCATTCCTTTCCTCTAGAGATGCTGCCTGCCCCGCTGGGTTACTCCAGCTTTTTGTGTCTATCTTTGGTTTAAACCAACATTTGCAGTTCCTTCCTACACAAATATATACTCTGGTTGTAATCTTCATTACGTATTGACGTGGTGCCCTCGAAGCATGCAGCAAAAATACTTCCTTATTGACTTAATATTCCTTATTATTCATATGCTGCACATTAGCATTACTTTGCCACTTGCAGTGAGCAGCATCCATTTCATAAAATGTACCCAGTGATTATATCTAGCAAGCTCGGACCCAGGGACTTGAGTGGAATTGATGCCAAATGGAAATCAGCCAGGAATATTACATAGAATCCCACATCTCTGACACTTTCTGTGAGTATTCAGTTAATGTGTTAACTGAGTTCATATAACCATATAACCATATAACAATTACAGCACGGAAACAGGCCCTCTCGGCCCTTCCAGTCCGTGCCGACCATTTGTTTTCCCCTAGTCCCATCTACCTGCACTCAGACCATACCCCTCCATTCCCTTCACGTCCATATACCTATAACTTTGGACGTTTAGAGATACAGCGTGGAAACAGGCCCATAGGACCACCGAGTGCGCGACCCCCCCCGCACACTAGCACTATCCTGCACACCAGGGACTATTTACAATTTACAGAAGCCAATTAGCCTACAAACCCGTACACCTTTGGAGTGTGGGGGGAAACCGGAGCGCCCGGAGAAAACCCACGCACTCAGAGAGAGAATAGTACAGACAGCACCCATAGTCAGGGTCTCTGGCGCTGTACCGCTGGCAACTCTACCGCTGCGCCACCGTGCGGCCCTAAAGTTAAGTTACATTTCTATATTTCCACAACGAAGGTAACTTCATGTCTTACTTCTGGCTTTCGATTTATCAGATTTCTTGTTATAATTTGAATGAAGTCAATTACTGATTCTCACTTGGAATATTAATTCTTAGATGTGTTCTCCCACCCTTCAAGCTGGGGGGAGCAATTTACAGTGGCCAGTTAATCTACAAGCCTGCACGTCTTTGGGACGTGGGAGGAAACCGGAGCACCTGGAGGAAACCCACATGGTCACAGATAGAATGTGCAAACTCCACGCACGAACAACAAATGAGGTCAAGATCGAACCTGGGGTGGCACAGTGGGGCAACGGTAGACTTGCTGCCTTACAGCGCCAGAGACCCGGGTTCAATGCTGACTACGGGCGCTGTCAGTACGGAGTTTGTACGTTCTCCCCGTGACTGTGTAGGTTTTCCCCGGGCGCTCAGGTTTCCTCCGACCACTGCCGAGACCCACAGGTTAGCCGGGTTAATTGACTTAGGTAAAGGTTGTAATTTGTCTCTAGTGTGCAGGAGAGTGCTAGTGTACGGGGCGATCACTGGTCGGCACAGACTCGGTGGGCGCTGAACTAATCTAAACCTACAAACCCACACGTCTTTGGGATTTGAGAGGGAACCCGAGCACCCGGAGGAAACCCACGTGGTCACGTGGAGAACATGCAGAAACCACACACAGACAGCACCCGAGGCCAGGATCGAACCTTCATTTCTGATGCTGCGAAGTGGCAGCTCTACCAGCTACGTTACTGTGTGTCAGAAAACATTAAAATAATGTTTAGAATCTGTTAAACAGCTGATAATACATCCAAACAAAGATACTTCTCTAATTTCATGTAACCCTTTCTTTCCCTCTCTCTCCATCCCGTCCCCATCCCAGTTCTCCGACCAGTCGGCCTGTCCTCCTGATTAAAGTTTATCTTTGTACGCTTCACTGTCACTTTCCCCAAGTTAACAATGATCTTTTCTACCTTTTCCTTGAGCTTCGTCCCCTTTGATCTCTCTTTTTCACACCCGACCCCTCCGTATATCTCCGCGTCTCCCTCTCCCCTGACTCTCAGTCTGAAGAAGGGTCTCGACCCGCACCGTCTATCCGGAGACGCTGAGTTACCCCCAGCATTTTGTATCTATCCCTTGGAAGGACTGCAAGTGCCAACAACCTTATTGAAGGCCGCATAAATCAATCTTTGACTGCAAAGCTTCAGAGACACCAACCAGCCTGAGCGTGCATTGCAAGTTCCCGGCATTAGGTGAACAAATGTCACGCATACAAACCTAACCGGTGAATCCGCAGAGAATGTGTGGCTAAAACTCCATTAGCAATCCATTTAAGTAGTGTGTCACCAATACTGATCAACAACATCCATAATGTCTTTCCTGGACTTACAAAATTCAATGCCGCCTTGGATCAATAGAAAAGCAAATTGAATCTTAATTGATCATCGAGATTTTGAAAGTGGTGTCAATAAGCATCGTTGCCCTATGATTACTCAACGCTCCACAGTGCTGTGTCTAACATGGAGAAATTGTGACTTTATTTCTTTGTCGGGAAGAAAATCACTTTGTGCACTGTGGAACGGCCAATTTCTGCGGGACTTAATGTGGTAAAATTGCCAGAACATCCTGTACACAGGTGCTTGCAAAAATACACGTAGAATTATAGAGTTGGACAGCATGGAAACAGGCCCTTCAGCCCAGCTTGTACATGCCGACCAAGATTCCCCATCTACCCTAGTCCCACCTGCCCGAGTTTGGCCCATATCCGTCTATCCATGTACCTGTCCAAGTGTCTTTTAAATGTTGTTATAGTACCTGCCACAACTACCTCCTCTGGCAGCTCGTTCCATACACCACCATCCTCTGTGTGAAAAAGTTGCCCCTCAGGTTCCTATCTTTCTCCTCTCACCTTGAACCTATGTCCTCTGATTGTTGATTAACCTACTCTGGATAATCTTCTCCTTGTAGTTCTGGTATAGAGCATGAAAACAGGCCCTTCGGCCCACCGAGTTCGCTCTGGCCTTCAACCAATTTACACGTAAACTACTATTTATTCTCTCACATTCGCATAAGATTCTATCGCCCGTATTCAACCACTCACCTACACACTGGGTGCAATTTACATTAAACCTGCCAGCCTTTTTGTCTTTGGGATCTGGGAGGAAACTGAAACGCCCCGAGAGAGAAACTGGCCCAACCACATACAAACTCCACACAGACAGTACTCAAGGTCAGGACTAAACTCAGGTCACCGGCGCTGTAAGGCAACAGCTTTGTTTAGAGAGACAGGCCCTTCGGCCCACACCGACCAGCCATCCCTGCACATTAACACTCTCCGACACACACTAGGGACTTTATACATTTATACCAAGCCAAGTAGCTTACAAACCTATATACATTAGTGGAGAGTGGGAGGAAACCGGAGGTCCCGGAGAAAACCCACGTGGGTCACGGGGAGATTGTACAAGCTCTGTACAGACAGCACCCGTAGTCAGGATCGAACCCGGGACCCTGGTGCTGTGAGGCAGAGACACTACCGCTGCGCCACCTTGCCGCCCACACTTCCACCCGAGATGTAGAGCTCCATAGCCTTAACCTGCTTTCTAATCTCACTGTAATTAGTGTTGGACGCTGGAACTAGTGGGCGTGGAGAGGCCGTGTCTAATGGTGAATGATTCTAGGACCAGAGGGCACAGCCTCAGAATAAAAGGACATAGCAATAGAAAGGAGATGAGGAGGATCTTCATTAACCAAAGGGTGGTGAATCGATGGAATTCATTGACACAGATGGCCGTGGAGGCTAGGGCGTTGGGTATTATTAAAGAGGTGATTAACAGGTTCTTCATTAGTAAAGTTGTCAAAGGTAATGGGGAGAAGACAGGAGAATGGGGCTGAGAGGGAAAGATAGATCTGCCAGGATTGAAATGCGGAGTAGACTCGATGGGCTGAATGGCCTAATTCTGCTCCTATGTCTTGTGAACGTATCTTGTTCTGGTATTGCCACTTGCACTGTAACATGTTGTCCTTGAGCAAGGCAGTGGGGTCAGTAAACCACAGAGATCGCCACAGATATCAGCTTCACACTCACCGCACCGCAGTAACCCGCACAGCACGAGGCCACCCTCGTCCTCTCCCCTCTGGCTAAACTGTGACACGGTCAGCCCTTGTCAGGGACGTGCAAGAAGAACCATAGTCAGACGCTGACAAATTCACACTGTGCTTAACGCTGTGGGTCTGAAGAAGGGTCTCGACCCGAAACGTCGTCCACACCTACTCTCCAGAGATGCTGCCTGTGCCGCTGAGTTACTCCAGCATTTTTGTGTCCATCTTCGTCATGAGAACAACCGGGGTTAACTTTAGAACAGAAGTGCAGGGAAGTAGGATCCATTTCCTATATTGCAATTCGTTACAGATCCAAGGAAGGAGTCCAACATTTCCTTTCACGGTTCAAATGTATCATACATTTCATGTGAGTTGGGATGTGAACGTAACGAGTTACTACTGCCATTCTCTGCCATTGAAAGTGCAGAATTTTATCCAAACCTGCAGGAACACCTGTGTTACGGTATTTTCAATTGTATGCACTTGATGCAGAAGAAATAACGACAGACTGATTCTATTCCTCTGTTTTCCATGTTCTATGTTTCGACCAAACCAACTTGTGCCTTTTATTATCAAATAGCTAGACTGGTCAACTAACGAGATAGCCGTTTTTTTTTTTTACTTACTGTAATAGTTCGTACAAAAGAAAGTTGTGTTCATTATGTACAAAAGAAAGTGTTCTATGTTTGAAATTATGTTTTATGTGTGTGAACTGATTCCTAAGTGTTTGACGTGTAAAATGGCTGCTGCTTTCTGACAGCGGTAAGAGTGGTGATCGAATACCAATGTTTGTGCTTCCAAAACACTTCTTTGTTGGTCGGGGAGGGAGAAAGCAGGGCATGATTAACATTGCATTGGGTTGCAGATAATTACTCTGGCAATCAATATTAATCCTTTAAGAGTTAACCAAATTAAGGCAAACGACAAAAAAAACAATCGAAAGCAGGTTCCAAATAACAACTGAGTGACAATTCCAACCTTAATAAAGATAGAACATAGTAAACTGCAATGCGGGGCCAAGCTCTTTGGTCCACAATGCCTGCACCAAACATAATGCCAAGATACATTCATCTCATCTGCCTACACATGATTCATACCCCTGCAATCCCAGCATATCCATGGATTTGGTTTAGAGATATAGCGCGGGAAACAGGCCCTTCGGCCCACCGAGTCCGCGCCGACCAGCGATCCCCGCATATTAAAAACGATCCCACACTAGGGACAATTTACATTTATACCAAGCTGAGTAACCGACAAACTTTCACATCTGTGGAGTGTGGGAGGAAACCGAAGATGTTGGCGGAAACCTACGCAGGTCACGGGGAGAACGTAGAAACTCCGTACGGAGGAGTACCCGTAGTCAGGATCGAACCCGGGTCTCTGGCGCTGTGAGGCAGTGACTCTACCGCTGCGCCTCCGTGCCGCCACCATTATTTATCGGAACGTCTCTAAATGCCACTATATCATCATAACTGCCTCCACCACTGGCAGTGCGATCCAGGCAGCCATCATCATCCCTGTAAAAAAACTTGCCCTGCACATCTGCTTTAAACTTTGCCCCTCTCGCCTTAAAGCTAAACCTTTGAAACGTCCACCCGAGAAAAAAACATTCCGACTGTTTACTCTATGTACACCCAGCGTCATTCTATATGCTTCTATCAGGTCTCCGCTCTGGCAGCCTATGGTGTTAGAGGGGGAAACAATCCAAGTTTGTCCAACCTCGCCTCGTATCTAATACCCTCTAATCCGGGAAGCATTCTGGTAAATAAAAGTTAATTGATGACTGTTTAAATGTAATACTTGTCTGTTGTCTCGTGCCATGAGTAATATTAGATGTTGATCTCATTTTACGGTAAAATAAATATGCAACTTCTATAAAGAAAATATACTTTGATAGATGATCACAGAATTTTGTTCAAATTCAATTAGTCATAGAGTCGAAACTGGCTTAGATGGCATATCCTTGTTGGCTCAAATTGGCCATGCAGACCAAGATGCCCCATCTAAACCAGTCCCATCTACCCATGTTTGGCCCATATCCCTCTAAATATTTCCGATCCATGTACCTGTCCAAATGTCTTAAGTGTTGTTATAGTACCTGCCTCGACTACCTCCTCTGGCAGCTCGTTCCATATGTCCACCACCCACTGAGTGAAAAGGTTGCCACTCAGGTTTCTAATAATTCCTTTCCCTCTCACCTTAAACCTGTGCCTTCTGGCCTCCCCGAGGGAACAGACTGTGCGTTCACCTAATCTATTCCCCTCCTGATTTTATGCACCTCTAAGATCAGGACTAAGCCTCCTGCGCTCCAAGGAATAAAGTCCAAGCCTGCTCAACTCCCAATCGCTCAAGCCCTTGAGTCATGACAACATCCTCCTAAATCTGCTCTGCACCCTTTCCAGCTGAAAGGCATCTTCCCTATAATGGAGTGACCAAAACTGAACACAGTATTCCACCATAGTAACTCAGCGGGTCAAACAGCATCTCTGGAGAAAAAGGAATGGGTTGGGACCTTTCTTCAGTCTGAAGAAAGGGTCCAAACCCGAAACGTCACCCATCCTTTTTCTCCTGAGATGCTGCTTGCCCCGCTGAGTTACTCCAGCACTTTGTATCTTTCTTTGGTATATGCCAGCATCTGCAGTTCCTTTCGACACACAGTTTTCCAAGTGTGGCTTCGCCCACGTCTTTTACAATTGTAGGTTAACAACCCAACCTCAGCACTCAATTCCCTGACTGATGAGGCCCAGCAGGCCAAAAGCCTTCTTCACCACCCTATCTATTATCTATGAAGCCACTTCCAGGGAACTGAATTTGTACACCAAGATCTCTCTGCTCTACAACAATCTACTTCACCATGAAGGTCCTGCCCTGGTTTGATTTCCCAGAATCCAGCTACTCATAATGAAGCAGGTAAAGTATAAAACACGTTTGGAAATTTGAAAATAAATCAATTATATTTGGGAACAATTACGTGCTCGAGAGATGAGTAATATCTGGGAAAATCATCAGCTCGAATAACAGAGTGAGGTGTGAGGGATGGGATTGGAAGTTGTTAAAATATAATTGGATGTTGATGTTACCTTCGTAAGGGAACATCTTTCTACTGGCAGATAACGTTTCTCTGATCCTTGATATTTTTTGTGGTTTCAATGAGACTCCAATGCCTGGTGTGATGTGCTATCATTTCCTGGAAACAATACATCACTTTTAACTTAATCTTCTAATATATTTTAATATATTAATAAATACATTAAAACTTGAAGTTTGCTACTTTGGTAAATGACTCATTGGGTAAGTGTGATTCCTGATTGTGATAAGTTGAAGGCATTTCTTAATACATTTTAGCAGTTATTTTTAAACGTAATACAATTTAATGCATCTCACTTGAAATCCAAGCTTTCCGCCAGGGCACACACACAGTTAGAATACTAAACAGGTTTCTTTTTAATCAGATATTAATCAACTCACTGGTTTGAAATGTGATTTATGCAGAATACTGTTGACAGGAGTTGCGTTATTGAAGGGTTTGCAGGTTGCTACATCAGCAAATAAGTGCAGTCTGCGTAGTAAACTATATTGTTACATAAAATAATGGCTGTAATATTGCAAGTTGATCAGTTAGGCATAATATTTTGACGACAAATGCCAAGTGTACTGCATCCTTCAAACATCCAGTTGATAGTTTCTAGCATCAAGAAATAAGCTTAAAGGGCCTGTCCCACTTACGAGGTCGCGTAATTAGCGTGCCAAGGACACGCAAGTGGGACAGGGGCTTAAGATTGGATGAGTGCAGCTATGCAGGCCTGGTCCGAGAGGGGAGGAAGTTTCCACTAGTGGGAGAGTCTATGAACTAATCTCAGAACTAAAGGACGTTCCTTTAGGAAGGAGAGGAGGAGGAATGTCTTTAGTCAGTGGGTGGTGAATCTGTAGAATTCATTGCCACAGAAGGCTGTGGAGGCCAAGTCAGTGGATATTTTTAAGGCAGAGATAGATAGGTTCTTGATTAGTACAGATGTCAGAGGTTATGGTGAGAAGGCAGGAGAATGGGGTTGAGAGGGAAAGATAGATTAGCCATGATTGATTGGTCAAGCCATAGCCTCAGAATAAAAGGACATTCCTTTAGGAACGAGATGAAGAGGAATTCTTCTACAGAGGGTGGTGAATCTGCGGAATTATTTGCCACAGAAGGTTGGGGAGGCCGAGTCAGTGGATATTTTTAAGGCTGAGATAGATAGATTATTAGTACGTGTGTCAGGGGTTATGGGGCGAAGGCAGGAGAATGGGGTTAGGAGGGAGAGATAGATCAGTCATGATTGAATGGCGGAGTAGACATGATGGGCCGAATGGCCTAATTCTGCTCCTATCAATTATGAACTTATGATCAAGGTATTGCAGGATGTGCGACACTAAGTCTGATCCTTGGCTTGTACTGATGTGAATGGTATAAGGTGGGGTGATAATAGGACTGCTGCAATTAGATTACATGTGTTAAAAAGAGGAATACCTAGTCCTGAGGCTGTTTCCTCGCTACTGACTTTACTTATCTAATTATGTTTCGTTCAGTTTAGAGATACAGAGCGGAAACAGGCCCTTCGGCCCACCAAGTCCGCGCCAACCAGCGATCTCCACTAGTTCTACACACCCTAGGGAAAATTCACGATTATACCAAGCCAATTAACCTAGAAACCTGTACGTCTTTGGAGTGTGGGAGGAAACCGGAGATCCCGGAGAAAACCCACGCAGGTCACGGGGAGAACGCACAAACTCGGTACAGACAGTGCCTGTGGTCAGGATTGAACCAGGGCCTCTGGCGCTGTGATGTAGCAACTCTACCGCTGCTCCACGTGCCGCTAGAAAATAGAAAATGTGAACAACTGATGAGAGGTAGAAGGGATTGTAATTACCACCCCTCCCTTGGTCAAATGCTTTCAGAAGAAAATGAACAGTAAAATAATCGGCAATAGAGGGAAGCGACTCCATTTTGTAATGAGTTGGTTGGAGGCTCCAGAGGGGAGAGGGGTGAACTGAGGAACTCAAATTATGAGACAAAGTTAGTGAATTTATTGAAGACTAAATACACACTGTCCATGGAAATTAAAAAAAGCTGCAGATGGTGGGAATCTGAACTAAAGGAGAGAATGGAACAATGGAACATTAGGTCAAGCAGCATCTGTGGAAAGGGAATAGGGTCAAAGACCCTTCATCCTAGAGTCACAAGGCACAGAAACAGGCGCTTCAGACTAACCAAGATGCCCCATCTACACTAATCCCACCTGCACATGTTTGGCCCATACCCCTCTAAACCTTTCCAATCCAGAATTGGGCATAAGATCTGTACAGGAAATAGGGCGGCACGGTGGCGCAGCGGTAGAGTTGCTGCCTTACAGAGCCAGTGACCCGGGTTCGATCCCGACTACGGGTGCTGTCTGTACGGAGTTTGTACATTCCGTGACCTGCGTGGGTTTTCTCCGGGATCTCCGGTTTCCTCCCACACTCCAACGATGTACAGGTTTGTAGCTTAATTCTCTTGGTGTATGTGTAAATTGTCCCTAGTTTGTGTAGGATAGTGTTAATGTGCGGGGATCGTTGGTCAGCGCAGACTCGGTGGGCCGAAGGGCCTGTTTCCGTGCTGTATTTCTAAACTAAACTAAACTAAAAGGTAGATCAGAAGGAAACATTTGAAATCCAGCCAAATGGTATTCAGTGTGAGCAATAAAGAGCACTAATTTTGAGGAGGATTACTTTCTTGTTTTGACTGCTAGTTAATTCTGTGCTTCTGATTGTGAAAATTAAACAGACTGCAGGATATGTCCCAAAATAGCTTTCACCTTCTCTGATAACTGCATATCAGTATGTTGCCCTGATTTTCTGCTCTGATCTGAACCTGGTCTGAATCAAGCCACATACGGTATAAGCTATCTCAAGCTATGCATTGTCAATATCAATCTGAAAGCAATGATGGAATAAATAATGGACACAAGGATCAGCAGATGCTGGTTTACCAAAACAACACAAAGTGCAGGAGTAACTCAGTGGGTCAGGCAGCATCCCTGGAGAACATGGATAGGCAACAATTCAGGTCGCTAAAAAGCTGGAAGAGAGGTGGGGGCAGGACAAAGCCTGACAAGTGATAGGTGGATAGACACAAAAAACTGTAGTAACTCAGCAGGTCACTCCAGCTTTTTGTGTCTATCATCGTTTAAACTGGCATCTTCAGTTCTTTTCTACACAAGCGACGGGTGGATGCTGGTGAAGGAGGTTTTGCTTGGCAGGCAGGAGGACAAAGGGCAAAGATGGGAAAAAGACAAACGGCCGTGAGAGGAGAGGAGGAGAGGAGAGGCACAAAATGTGAAGTCAGAGGAAGGGGCATAGGTGGAAGGGGATGGGGAAGGGGGCAAGATTGGTATTGATCATCTAGTCATTAACACAACTCTGCAAGAACTGCAACTGGAACAGAAAAATCGTCAAGAAAAATGCATCTTACACCAACTGAAATAAACTTGCATGAACTATTTCCCACTGTTCAGAATTTCAATAAATATATCAATTGAATAATCCTCTTTGCAATGTAATCAGCTGGAAATGAAGATGCTTATGCACGAGATTTTAAAAGTATATTTAAAAGAAAAATACTGCAGTTACTGGAATACGAAAGTAAAATAATACAGGAAATGATGCTCAGCAGGTCAGAACTGACCTGAAACTTTAACTCTGTTTCTCTCCACAGATGCTGATTGACATGGTGAATATTTTTAGCCTTTGTCTTTTTGCATACATATACTCTTTTTCCCTAGAGAGCAGAAAAAAACGATGTCACGTCACCTCCATGTCTTAAAACTGGATTAAAAGGTGTGATACAAGCTTGACACGACCGATCTATAACTTTTCATGAGACTACACTGTTCAGTTTTTTCAAGGAGCTGGTCATACGAGTCATTCCTGATAGTCTATGGTGCCAGTGTAATGCTGCACAAAATTATTATTATTTTTAATCTGTCCTTGCAATGTGCAAAGTGCTTCAAAGTTAAGGGACTTTCCTATCGAACATGTATTCAGAACTGCACTTGCAGACATGGGTAAACCACTCTATTAGGGACCACTCTAATGTTTGTTGTGAACTCGATTTTGTACAGTGATTTTGTTGTAAATAAAAAAAAATAAAACTGAATGTTAGGGTTTATTCGCATTCTAAATGTATGATTCTTATGTTGTCAAGTACCTTACCGGCTTAGTTTACTTTGCGTGTTCTAAGTTGTCTGCATCTTCCCCGATGTTAATAGATTTATGTAACTTACCTGTTATTGAATAAAACTGTGTTTAATGAGATCTTAGCGTTTTCATTTATTGTATCAAATATCAAAAATCGATGAATAGACAAATCCAGATAATTTAGCGTTATGCCACCCACAAGTGATGAAATAAGAATCGGGATGAAGAAATGTCTTGATGGTAAAGATAAGTAATTTGCGACATCATTAAACATATGATGAGCGTTTGTCGGCACTGGGCCTGTACTCGCCAGAGTTTACAAGTATGGGACCTCGTTGAAATGTACAGAGTAGTGCGAGGCTTGGATAGAGTGGATGTGGAGAGGATGTTTCCACTGGTGAGAGAGTCTAGGACTGGAGGTCATAGCCTCAGAATTAAAGAACGTTCCTTTAGGAAGGAATAGAGGAATTTCTTTAGTCAGAGGGTGGTGAATCTGTGGTGAGGTTCCCCCCTTATTCTTCTAAACTCCAACGAGCATAGACCCAGTGTTGTAAAACATTCATCATATGTTAACCTACTCATTCCTGGGACCATTCTTATAAATCTCCTCTGGACCCTCCCCAGAGCCAGCACATCCTTCCTCAGATATGGTGCCCAAAATTGCTCATAATATTCCAAATATGGCCTGCCCAGTGCCTTATAGAGCCCCAGCATTATATCCTTGTTTTTGTGTACAAGCCCTCTCGAAATAAATGCTAGCATTGTGTTTGCTGGAATTTCAATTGTTCCAACATTTGTTGGAAGTTGCACAGTGATTGAAATGTTAATAACTGGCAAACTATGCCCGCATTAATTATTGGAGTATGCAGAAGGTCCCTTTGTTTAGACTGTGGACTATGCTTTTGAAAAATCACCATCACAGCTGCTCTGAGAAATAAGGCTGTTGGACATCTACTCAGACTTCTCCCCTTGTAGCCTTCGTCATCCTTAATCTCCTTGGGCTCCTGCTGTTTTTCAGCCTAATCCTCATTTCCCTCAGCCTCCAGCTTGGTTTGTTATAATTTGACGCTGGCTGCTGCCTCAGATAGCAATGTTGTGAAGTGGCAAGCCACCTAATCAGTAGCCAGCAATGTCGGTAAGTCCTGGTATCCGAGATTTTACCTGGTGGTCACAAGAACTTTAGTGATTCAGATTGGTTTAATTTTATGTGCACCAGGACGCAATGAAAAGCCTTGCTCACGTGAAACACCACAGTGGTGCAGCTGGTTGAGCTGCTGCCTCACAGCACCAGAGACCTGGGTTTCGATTATGACCTCAGTGTGTGGAGTTTGTATGTTTTCCCTATGACCGCGTGGATTTCCTCTGGGTGCTCCCGTTTCCTCCCACATCCCAAACAATTGTGGGTTTGTACGTTAATTGGCCACTGTAGGTTGCCCCGAGTGTGCAGGGAGTGGATGAGAAAATTGGACAGTATTAAACTAGTATGAACATGTGCCACAATAGTCGCTGTGGACTTGGTGGGCTGAAGGGCCTGTTTCCATGTTGTATTTCTAAATTAAACAAATAGAGTAAATGGTAAATAAAAAAGACAAAATGCTAGGGGTAGCTCAGCGGGTCAGGCAGCATCTCTACAGAACACGGATAGGTGACGATTCGTCATTCTGAAGACGGGACCGATCTGAAATATTGCCTATCCATGTTCTCCGGAGAAAACATTGTCATACCTGCTGAGGTGATTTGTGCATTGGAGTAGAACATAGAATACAGTACAGGAACAGGCCCTTCGGCCCACATTGTCAGTGTCGAACATGATGCCAAGACCAACCCTTATCTGCCTGCACATGATCCATATCCCTCCAGCTCCCGTATACCCATGTGCCTTTCCTAGAGTCTCTTAAACGCCACTACTGTATCTGCCACCAGTACCAACCCCCGCAGTGTGTTCCATGCACTTACCAACCTCTGTGTAAAAACTTACCTCACACATTTCCTTTAAATCTTTCCCCACTCACCTTAAAGCTGTCCTCTGGTATATGATATTTCCATCCTGGGAAAAGGTTCTGACTGTCTACCCTATCTATGCCCCTCATAATTTTACATACTTCCACCAGATCTCCCTGCAACCTCTGGCATCCAGAAATAAATGTTCCATTCTGTTCAACCTCTTCCTTTAGCTAATACCTTTAACTCAGGCATCATTCAGGTAAACCTCCTCTGCACCCTTAAAAGGCTGTCCCACTGCGGCGACCTAATCCGCGAGTTCAGGCGAGTTTGCCCTCGACTCATACTCGCAGCATGGTCAACACGAGGTCCTAGGAAGTCTTTTTAACGCTCCTTCATGCTCGAGAGCAGCCCCCGCGTACTCGAGGCCTCAGCTAGATCGCGGCGTATTTTTCAACATGCTGAAAAAATTCCCCCGATTAAAAAAAGGTCGCCATAGAAAAAATCGATATTTTTTTACTCGTAGGTTTAGTCGAGGTAGGTCCTAGTAGGTCAGCATGCTATTCATAGGTAATCGAGGGTAATCGAAGGAAATCGAGGGTAGTCGAATGTAAAGCTCATTGAGAAAAAAAAGGTAAGTAAACCGACTGGTAATGTTAAATGCCCGCTAAACCTTATTAAAGGTTGTCTGCCGTGTCCCCACTCCTTCTCCCCCCCCCCCACCCGCGCTCTCTAAAGGACTTACCGTTACGTGCCAGCCGTCTTTTACCTTCCTGTTCATCGCGGACGTGAATTTCACGTCCCCTGCTTTCCCTGGCCCCCGCCTTTGCGATGTGTTTGTGTGTGTGTGTGCGTGTGTGCGTGTGTGTGTGCGGTCGGTCGATCCAGCTCGTGGTTTCATCGCTGACGGTCGATCCAGCTTGATGTTTTTCAGGCGAGTGCCCTCGAGCTTGAAGGTCGAAGACAGTCTTCTGAACTCGCGGATTAGGTCGCTGCAGAGGGACAGCCCCTTTACCAAAGGCTCCATATCTTCCCTGGAATCAAGGTGGCACAGTAGTAGAGTTGCTGCCTAACAGCGCCAGAGGCCCGGGTTCAATCCTGACTACAGGCACTATCTTTACGGAGTTTACATAATCTCGGTGACCCATGGGATTTCTCTGGGTGCTCCAGTTTCCTCCCACATTCCAAAGATGTACAGGTTTGTAGGTTAATTGATTTCTAGCAATTGCCCCTTGTGTGTGTAGAATAGAACTAGTGCACAGATGGACTATTTGGGCCGAAAGACCTGTTTCCACACTGTATTTCTAAAACTAAAACAATTGGCTGACCAGAATCGCACGCAATACTCCAAATGTGGCCTGACCAAAGTCCTATAAAGCTGCATCATGACATCCTGGTTCTTATATTCAATGCCCCGACCTACGAAAGTACCCAGGCAACTTTACCAGTGGATACAATGCCATCCAGGAATGATTGCTTGGATCCAATCTCGATGAAATCACATTTGTGCAGGATTTGCACATATAAAATGGCTGCTAGCCATCCATTTTTTAAATGCCGTGTACAGTGAATGCAATAAAAGTTAACAAGACTGATTCCTGGGCATGGCCCAACTGTTTAATGAGGAGAAATTGAGTGGAATAGTCATGTCTACACTAGAGTTGGATATCATTGAAATATACACAATCATGACAGGGTTAATGAGATTGGCTATGTTTACACCATTTCCCAAGATGGGGATTCTGAAATAAGGGTTTTAGCTATGGGGTCAGAAATTTAGCATGGTGTTTCAGTTGTGGAGAAATTTCTTAATTGTGCTGAACGTTGTGGATTTTCTACAAGAGGCCACGATATTGAATGTATTTGAGGAGGCAGGGATGTAGATTTACATTGGTAAATGTAAACAAAGGGAATGGAGGGAGAACAAGACTGAGATATGGCACTGGGTGAATCAGCCATCAAATGGCAGCATGTACCTGACCCAAATGTACCTGACCTGCTCCCATTTTCTGTTCTTATTTCTATTACAGGCATTCATTACAAGTAATATGGGCATGTAATGAGTTATTTAATTAATAAATATATATGGACAATTAACTATAATTATCTGAATTTTGTCAAAGGAAACAACATCTCAATTTAATGCTAACATGAAAATAGAGCGCGGAAATAGTGAGTGGAAAGAACATTAAAGGCACTGAAATTGCATTCTATAGGTTTGTCAAGATGATGCCAGGCACAGGGAAATATAATCATGTGAAGGGATTTGTGATTCTTGAACTATTTCTGGTGTAACAGGGAGTCAGAGGCAATTTAATCAGGGCTTTTAAATTGCAAGGATATTTGATAGCGAGTCCGGATAATTTAATCCGGTGGAAAATCAATAATGAGTGAGGTTATCTACTTAAAATTAACACTAAGTGAGAGAGTCAAACATTGGGAAAATGGAAGTAAAAATGAGTGCTTGGTCAAATCATTAAGCATGCAATATGCTTGTGGTTTAACATTGTTCTTCTTCTGAATTTCAGATTCACGCAGCCACTAACAGAATGGGCTTTTAACCATATTTGATTGAGGACACATTTTGCACCCCAATAATATTACTCAGATGAGGCAGAGACCATTGATACATTGATATTAGAGAGGAAATTGCAGGAGCCCTGGCTGAGATTTATGAGTCGTCATTAAATACAGGCGAGGTGCCACAAGAATGGAGGGAGGCAAATGTTGTGCCTCTATTCAAAAAGGGCTGCAGGAAAAAGGCTGGGAACTACAAGCCAGTGACCTTAACATCTGCGGTCAGCAACTTACTGTGGAGAGTATTCTGAGGGGTAGGGTACACATGCACTTAAATGACAAGAGTTGATTATGGATTATCAACATGGTTTTGCTGGTCAGTGTGGGCAAGTTGGCAGGACCTGTTTCCATGCTGTAAGACAATATGATTTTTACAAAAATAGGTAAACACTTAATGTAGAGGGAAGTGCATGTCAGTTTAGACAAGTTGGCCAATGGGTTTAGTTTCAGACTATTTTAGTAAAGGGGCAATGACCCAAATGAGTCAACATTTCTATTTCCACTGGGAATCTCTAGCTTTCTATAGGTTGTGACTGAAACATGGCTTTAGAGTCATGCAGCACAAAACAGGTTCATCCCTGACTTGCCCACGCTGACCAACATGCCCCATCGACACTAGTCCCACCTGCCTGCATTTGGACCTTATCCCTCTAAACCTATCCTAACCATGTACCAGGCACATGCGGTGAGTAATTACTCAGGGTAGACACTCAGTCGGCTTAAAAAAATTTAAACCGCGCATGCGCAGATTGTTCTCTCCGTTAAAAAAATAAAAACAGTGACAATTCAATTTGCCCAAGGCTTCCTTGTCTCCTTTATTCTGAATTACTGAATGGGTGGGTGGGGGGGTGAAGGGTGATGGCAGATGGAGGGAAAAACGGGAGTACAGGGAAAAGTTGAATCAGTTGTCATCTTATTGAATGACAACACTTGATCAAGGGACCAATTGGGGGAACAGTTCCTTTCACAGCGTGTGGAGAGTCTGTGCCGGGGTAAAGTTGTGGGGAGGGCACAAGTGTTGAGAAGGAGGGTGTGGGGGATACTGCCAGTAACTCACTCACCGCTGCCGCAGCTCTCCGGGCGCGAAGCCACGCACTGTATCTGGGGATAGAAGCAACTCGGGGAGCTGCGAGCGGCCACCGGGACCCAACAGCAGGACTGGCCGCACCTTCAGCGCTTCTGCCGGCCCACTCACCTTTGGCAGTGCTCTCCGTCGGAACACCTGTCACCTGTCGTTCGCCGACTTCGCTCATTTCAGCGGCTTCCTGCAAATCCAAAAATGGTGATAAATCTGAGAGATAATAATGTACATTCACTAAAAAGTGAGCCTTTTAAGCAAATCATCTTCAAGTAAATGAAACACATCATAAGCATGACTGATTAACCATAAAATGATATGAAGGAAATTACTGATGGTACCTCTCTGGAGGAATTAATTACTGAAGCTCCATGCACCAGTCGAGATATCCTGTAGGTTGCACAATTATGATGAAACCATGACATAAAATCATGTTACTGAGACTGCATTATTGGAATCAAACATAATCACATCTTGTTTCTGGAAACGTGTTTCATTTCAACTGAGTTATAATATGAATTTAACATCTGAACATGTTGCATCACCTTTAATAGAACTGTCCCATTGATATTGCAGAACAATTCACAGTCGCAAGAGACGCCAAACATACCAATCACTATTTGACATGCTTCATACTCCCAGCACAGTGATCTTACTCTACAGTGCTACATTCTGATTACCAGCAAGTTAATTTTTACATTAAAACATATTTGAAGCTGAATCATAGAAAATTAGTTTAGTTTGTCACCTGTACCAAGCTTTTTGTTGCATATTAACCAGTCAATGAAAAGACTACATGTTTACAATTGAGCTGTCCACACTGTACAGGTAGCTACCTTCTGGATGTTTTCAAGGGAGAGCTAGATAGGGCTCTTAAAAATAGCAGAGTCAGGGGATATGGGGAGAAGGCAGGAACGGGGTACTGATTGGGGATGATCAGCCATGATCACATTGAATGGCGGTGCTGGCTCGAAGGGCCAAATAGCATACTCCTGCACCTATTGTCTATTGTCTACCTGAAAACAGCTACTGTCAGGAGCATTGTATGGATGTTTCAACCACCTTCTGACCTGTTCACATTCTTGAAATTAAAATCCTCTCTCAGTTTGGCTCTATGGCAGAGCCAAATGGAGGTGTCAGTCATAGCCTTGTCTCCTGTGTTCCAATTGGGTACCACACTACCTGCAAGCCTTGTGAAATGGTCTCTCGCATGCTTTCCCCCAGTTGTCAGCCAAGTATAGCAACCAATCTGTGTCACACCCTCTTGTGATAAAGCATGTGAGATTGACAAAACATCTAATCGAATCAGCCAATGTTAACAAAACCTCAACTTACATTATGTAAAAGATAATTGTTGTTACATTTCTTGGCTCAATCTAAACATTTTGTTCAACGTCACCAATCTTTAGCTCTGCCCTTAAAAAATCTTATTTCCTTGAACAAAGAATCTGAAGAACATGTTCAAGACTTGAATGCGCACCACTCACATATTCTACAGTGCCCTCCTTGTTTGGTATGGGTTCACTTATCTTCATTGATGACACAACTGCTGATGGTAGTAGCATAATGAATTCTGAAGTGTATAGACACATCCTATGTGCTCAGGTTCAAACAAATGCCTCAAAACTCATTGTCCATTCTACAGTAAGACAATGATCCCAAACATACTGCTAAAGCAACAAAGGAGTTTTTCAAAGCTAAAAAATGGTCAATTCCTGAGTGGCCAAGTCAATCATTCGTTCTGAACCCAATTGAGCATGCCTTTTATATGCTGGAGAGAAAACTGAAGGGGACTATCCCCCAAAACAAGCATAAGCTAAAGATGGCTGCAATACAGGCCTGGCAGAGCATCACCAGAGTAGACACCCAGCAACTGGTGATGTCCATGAATCGCAGACTTCAAGCAGTCATTGCATGCAAAGGATATGTAACAAAATATGAAACATGACTACTTTCATTTGCATGACATTACTTGTCCGAAAAATTATGGTGCCCTGAGATGGGGCATATACATGACTATGTATAAACACTGCTGTAATTTCCACATGGTAAAACCAAAATGTATAAAAATGGCCTTTAATAAAATCTGATAAAGTGTACTTTAACCACATGTGATTTTTTTTCTATTACAAATCTCAAATTGTGGAGTACAGAGGTAAATAAAGAAATGATGGGTCTTTGTTCCAAACATTATGCAGGGTATATAACACCCATTACATAAACTAAATTGGAACAACTAGGTGATCTCCTAGATTCCCCTTTCTTCTTGAGGTCCTTTTAACATCCCAGTAGAATTGGTGAACTCTTCTTGATGAGAAATCAAAGGAAATGATTTGTATTTAAGCTAACATACAGCATTTAGTTTAGAATTTTAACTGATCTCAACAGAAAGTTTATAAAACAGGTTAGTAACATAAGTGCTTACATTTTTTACAGCATTATTATTTTGTAGACCAGAAGCCATTTTTAAGTAACAGTAAAGTAACAGTAAAGACCATTTAAGAGCCATAAATGCAGCAGATTTGGAGGCTTTAATGAAGATAATCCAAAATGTATTAAACAGCGAACAATGCAGAATATATGTTGATGTATTTACGGAAAACATACAGAATGAAAACCTTATGCCTAAAAGATAATTACTGCTCAATAATGTCACAGGCATGAATCCTCTTATGCGATCATTATACAGTCAGATAAGGAGCTCACTGACTGTAATAGCACAAGAAATGAATACATTTTAAGAATTTTGCATATGAAGCTGCTCAAATTACATAAGTAGAAATAAAATCCCAGAAGTTAGATGACAAAACTTGAGATTTGATTGCTCCTCTGAACTTCTTTTGACCTTCAATTAATGCATGAGAATTTTTGAAACCTTTTCAACAAACACTTTTTACAAAGATACAGGCAAACAAACCTAAATTAAGGTTGATTGGAAGTGTACAACAGGTACCTCACTTCGGCAGAGTAAATCAAACTTTTTTGATGTAATGGAATTAAACAAATGATTCTGCAAACATAAATTCAAATTTAAACCAGGGATTTAAAGGTTCTATGGACATCTTTGAATACACATCAATGTATTCACATGAATTCACATGCATCTATGGTTGCAATTTTTTAATTAAGATTTCTAAACAATGTGAAATTTAAATTCCAAACAACATTTCCGCAGACATTTAAGTTGTACAAACTTGTATTATGAAAGAGTACTCAGACTTCATTCAGAGCCTTAACAAACTGTGTCATCTCAGCATCTGTTACACTGACAAATTCAGTGAAGGTTTTCTGTTCTACAATTGAAGTAGGCCTGACCGAGACGCATTTAAAGAGATTTCTTTTCTTGTCATAGGTGCCCATGCATCTGTGTATCTGTCCTCTGATCAGTCTTGGAAGGTCGCGGTCCTATTGAAAATAGCAAATACAAGGCTTGACAGCATCAACCATCATATTAGCTTTCAATAGGAAACATTTCAAAGTAACTTGGAGACTATAAATGTTACCAACATTAATGCTAATGGCAACAGTGCCAAAAGTCAAAATAGAAACAACTCTCAAGTGCTACATTTATCCATTAGAAAGTAAATGGATGTTATATAAAATTTAGATTAAGTTGTTAGTAGTTAAAATGATAAAAATCATTTTTCATATTTTAAAGATAATATAAGACCTTATACAATTTGAAGGGATAGGTTGCCCTATCTTGGGAGTCATCAGCACACCTCACAGTATTTGGTCATCTGAGGAGAAAGATTAGGATCTCACATGTGGCACAATGCTCATGTTTACAGGACAGCACTTGGACCTCCCCTATGCTTGTGACATATGGCGACCTATAACAGTGCATTGTAGATACCTCAATGCATTGAAGATACCTCAAAGATGACTTGGCAGAAATCTTTCAAATCCACTGGCAGCATAAGCAATCTAACATCAGTGTCTTCCCCCAGAACAAAATCCCCACCATCGACATCCAAATTACTCTCAGCATACTCCATGGGCAGGCAGGGCACATCTTTAATGCAATGGACACCAGATTCTTGAAATAAACACTCGAATCCAACCTCAATTTCAACAGGATATTACCAAGGAGAGGGGATAAAATATTCAGGATGTTCTCAAAGCCACCCTGAAAAGGTGCCATATCTCTACCTACCATCATAATATTCCCTGGCTCATGCCACTCAAAATGGAAAACAAACACGGATCATTGAAGTATAGGAAGAGGATGGGAAGGCAAGGATGTTATTACTTGGAGTGGGTGAGACTGAGGGATTATTTTATAGTGGTGTATAAAATCATGAGAGGGATAGAACGTGTAAATGAACATGTTTCAGAAGGAACTGCAGATGCTGGAAAATGGAAGGTAGACAAAAATGCTGGAGAAACTCAGCAGGTGAGGCAACATCTATGGAGCGAAGGAATATGCAACGTTACGGGTTGAAACCCTTCTTCAGTGTAAATGAACATCTTTCCCAGGATTGGAGAATCAAGAATTCGATGGCACAGGCTTAAAGTGAGAGGGGAAAGATTTCACATAAAGCTGAGAGGCACTTTTTTTTTACAAAGAGGGTGGTGTATATATGAAATCTGCTGCCAGCCAAAGTGGCTGAGGCTATAGCTTTTACATGAAAGGTACATGAATAGGAAAGGTTTAGGGGAGATATGGGTCAAACACAAGCCAATGGGACCAGCACCGAAACACATCTTGTTTAGGCCAAAGGGCATGTTTTCATGCTGTATGATTCTATGATTGTAACCGGTGCATCATATCCACTGGTAGTATAAAGCTACAGAAATAAAATGTTATCCCAGCAAGTGTACACACAATGGAAAGGACATTAACAAAAACATTTTGCACATCAAACCTGCTCTACCATGCCAACACATCACCTAATTCCCCATGCCAACTGATGCCCCATGTCACTTCAAACCTGCACCTAGTAAAAATCTATCACATTTTTATTTAAAGTTGATGTCTAACCAAGTTTTGATTGCTATTTGTGCAAGAGAATATGGTAACTGCACAGGCACATATTGCAAATCCCTATTGAAAATAATCAGATGCTGCGCAGGGTTTAATCTGGCACAGGACCCAACATTTGATTCCTCAACAGAAACGATGAGCGAATCAGTGAGATCCAGTTCTGTTGGTGATCTCCATGGATACTCTTGGACATTTTTATCAGGGCATGTTGTGGAGGCCGGGCAAAGAGTGTGCGTTGGAAAAAAGTTCCTTTTTTCTTTGGGAAGGAAAGGATCAAATTCAATGGAGTAGGGTGGAATGATGAGGGACAAGCCGAAGGTTACAAAGCTCGAGGCGATTGAACTCTTCGAGTTTTGGAGCAATAGAAAGGAGGTAGTTCTTCACAACATCTGGAACTTGGAACTTGGAAAACTTTATTGTCATTCAGACCTTGCGGTCTGAACGAAATTTCGTTGCCTGCAGTCATACCTATAGTAAATAACAAAACACACAATAAACACATATTTAACATCCACCACAGTGAGTTCACCAGGCACCTCCTCACTGTGGTGGAAGGCAAAAATCTTGTCTTTGCCTCTTCCCTTCTTCCTCTTCCTCTTCCTCTGCGCTGAGGCGACCCAGGCCTCCGATGTTGTGACCGCACCGGGTGATGTAAATAAGTCCCGCGGGTGATCACGCTCCGCGAGCGGGCCGGTTCAACTCCGCAGCCTGGGCCGTTCAAAGCTGCCGAAGCTGCCGCCCTCCAGTCCAGCGGACGCAGCTGTTGCCGCGGGAGCTCCGGAAAAACAGGCCACCAACCTGTGACCTGCGAGCTCCCGACGATGTCGTCCACTGGGCCCGCGGCAGAACCTCCGAAGTCGCTGCCGCCGCAACCAGAAGGCCACCACGGCTCCGAGTCGGGCCGCCGGAACGCCTGAACCCGCCGCAGCCCCGAAGTCGGCCAGCCCTGCGCTGGCAAGTCCTGGCTGGCTCTACCTCCGGAGCCTCGGGTCGGTCGCAGTTAAAGTTGGAGGCCGCCAGCTCCGCGATAGGCCTCAGCGCAGACGGAGACGGAGACGGGGGATACGACAAGAAAAGTCGCATCCCCCCAAAAGGAAGAGACTAAGAACGTTTCTCCCCACCGCCCCCCCCCCCCACCCACACACACACACACACACTACATAATAACTCAAACTAACGCTAATAACAAGACAAGAAAACAACAAATAAAAAGAAAAACAGACGGACTGCAGGCGAGCCGCTGCTGCCAGGGCAGCGCCGCCACTCCCTGCTTTAAGAATATTAGAACTCCGAGATCTTCGGGTCCTCCCACACTCCAAAGACGAACAGGTTTGTAGGTTAATTGAGGGTACACAAAAAACTGGAGAAAACTCAGCGGGTGCAGCAGCGAATCAGTGAGATCCAGTTCTGTTGGTGATCTCCATGGATACTCTTGGACATTTTTATCAGGGCATGTTGTGGAGGCCGGGCAAAGAGTGTGCGTTGGAAAAAAGTTCCTTTTTTCTTTGGGAAGGAAAGGATCAAATTCAATGGAGTAGGGTGGAATGATGAGGGACAAGCCGAAGATTACAAAGCTCGAGGCGATTGAACTCTTCGAGTTTTGGAGCAATAGAAAGGAGGTAGTTCTTCACAACATCTGGAACTTGGAACTTGGAAAACTTTATTGTCATTCAGACCTTGCGGTCTGAACGAAATTTCGTTGCCTGCAGTCATACCTATAGTAAATAACAAAACACACAATAAACACATATTTAACATCCACCACAGTGAGTTCACCAGGCACCTCCTCACTGTGGTGGAAGGCAAAAATCTTGTCTTTGTCTCTTCCCTTCTTCCTCTTCCTCTTCCTCTGCGCTGAGGCGACCCAGGCCTCCGATGTTGTGACCGCACCGGGTGATGTAAATAAGTCCCGCGGGTGATCACGCTCCGCGAGCGGGCCGGTTCAACTCCGCAGCCTGGGCCGTTCAAAGCTGCCGAAGCTGCCGCCCTCCAGTCCAGCGGACGCAGCTGTTGCCGCGGGAGCTCCGGAAAAACAGGCCACCAACCTGTGACCTGCGAGCTCCCGGCGATGTCGTCCACTGGGCCCGCGGCAGAACCTCCGAAGTCGCTGCCGCCGCAACCAGAAGGCCACCACGGCTCCGAGTCGGGCCGCCGGAACGCCTGAACCCGCCGCAGCCCCGAAGTCGGCCAGCCCTGCGCTGGCAAGTCCTGGCTGGCTCTACCTCCGGAGCCTCGGGTCGGTCGCAGTTAAAGTTGGAGGCCGCCAGCTCCGCGATAGGCCTCAGCGCAGACGGAGACGGAGACGGGGGATACGACAAGAAAAGTTGCATCCCCCCAAAAGGAAGAGACTAAGAACGTTTCTCCCACCCCCCCCCCCCCCCCACACACACACACACACATACACTACATAATAACTCAAACTAACGCTAATAACAAGACAAGAAAACAACAAATAAAAAGAAAAACAGACGGACTGCAGGCGAGCCGCTGCTGCCAGGGCAGCGCCGCCACTCCCTGCTTTAAGAATATTAGAACTCCGAGATCTTCGGGTCCTCCCACACTCCAAAGACGAACAGGTTTGTAGGTTAATTGAGGGTACACAAAAAACTGGAGAAACTCAGCGGGTGCAGCAGCATCTAAGGAGCGAAGGAGATAGGCAACGTTTCGGGCCGAAACCCTTCTTCAGGCTTGGTATAAATGTAAATTGTCCCGGAGGTGAAAACTTGGTGGGCCGAAGGGCCTGTTTCCGTGTTGTATCTCTAAACTAAACCAAACTAAACTTCAAAGAGTAGCACTGCAAGAATTCAGTCGCATTCTTAATATAGGCATAGGAGCTTTATTCACAATTTTCCTAAAACCGGTCAGTCATAATGCTTCCCTGTGAGAATCTGAAACAACAAGGGCCAAATCTGAGACAATTTGGCAGTAGTATTTTGAAAACATTGGTAGAGATGCCTTGAAAATCAGGACAAAAGATACAAGACCTATCATATATAGATAAGTCTATCGGGACAACCAATTAAGGAGTTGCCATCTTTTTTTGCCCACTGCATTCAAAAATGTTTCTCATTTGTGCTTTAGAAAGACCTAGCTTTAACTTTCAGACCAGAAAAGTAAAAAATTAGAAATTTTCACCTGGCAGATATGGAAGCTGAAGAAATGGTTTCTGACAAGTTTGTGAGACAACTTGTCCTTTGGCAAATGTATCCCAATATATTCCAGAAAGCTAAAATGTCAAAACCCTCAATACAATGGCCTGGGTGTTGCTGGTAAATGCTCACTCTTGCTAACATTAATCTATCTACTGTGCCAGCATTTCACATGTCTAGTCAAACACTGTGCCAGCATTTCACATGTCTAGTCTCAAATTTATTCACAGATAGCTGACATGATATCCTCCAATATGCTTTACTGTTGGAGTATCCATGGAGATCACCAACAGAACTGGATCTCACTGATTCGCTCATCATTTCTGTTGAGGAATCAAATGTTGGGTCCTGTGCCAGATTAAACTCTACGCAGCATCTGATTATTTTCAATAGGGATTGTAGCTCTACAGAGAATCCTTAAATATTTAAAAGAATGTTAACACTTTTGGATCATTTTCTTTATTTAAAAAAATAATTGTCATCTAATTTCAATAGTTTTATATATTTCTAGTTGTCAAGAAAAAGATCATGATAGCTTTGGCAGCTGGTAGAGCTGAGGGCAAGGCCTACCAGCAGTGAGAGCTGCCACAGGAGTTTCAGCAACTGGGATTTTCCACTGTATTGTTTGTGACCCTGCAGTCACTCAGGGACATGCCACTTTATGATGCTTCCCACAAGCAAATTGTTCCTTCGTGCCCAATGCACGAGTGCCTGGGAGTGCAGTAATTACAAGTGGTGTGCCTGTACTAGTGAAATCAAGACCAATTACTACAATTCCACTGAACTTTAGAAAATGTAATTTATCAAATATGATTTTTTTTCCTGACTGGTAAAGCAAACAGATCAGTTGATTCTGAAAAGCATTGTCCTGGAATTATTTTCATTGATCATAGTACACATAAAACAAGTTAATGCTTATTGAAGTATTAGAATTATTTATGCCAAAGAACATTATCATTTTGGCTGCTTTGTTTTTCTTTATTTTACCTTCTTCAAATTCTTAAATTAGCAGTTTTGGGCCGCTAAGGAAAGATGTGCTGGCATTGGAGAGGGTTGAGAGGAGGCTTACTAGAATGACCCCAGGGATGATTGGGTTAACATATGTTGAGCGTTTGATGGCACTGGGCGGCTTCTCACTGGAGTTTGGAACGATGAGGGAGGATCTAATTGAAATTTACCGAATAGTGAAAGGCCTGGATAGAGTAGACGTGAAAAATATGCTTCCACTAATAGGAGAGTCTAGAACTAGAGGCCCTAGCCTCAGAATAAAAGCACTTTCCTTTAGAAAGGAAATGATGAGGAATTTATTTAGTCAGAGGGCAGTGAATCTGTGGAATTCACTGCCACAGAATGCCGTGGAGGCCAAGTCAATGCATATTGTTACGGTGCAGTTTGATGCATTCTCAATTAGTAAAGTTGTCAGGGGTTATGGAGAGAAGGCAGGAGAATAGGGTTGAGAGGGAAAGATAGATCATCCATGATTGAATGGCGGAGTAGACTTGATGGGCTGAATGGCCTAATTCTGCTCCAACTTTTGAGCTGAAGAAGAACAAATCCCTTTGTTGGTAAGGGAAAGAACTGTAGAATTGTGCCTGTTATGACCAATCATCTGGCAAGATTATATAAATTTAATATTTCAACTGAGTTAAGAGTGAGATTTCAGAAATTCTTGGAACAGAATCACTCAATGCTCAGAACTGTGTGGTGATTGATGACATAGCGAATTGAAATGAGAAATGGTGAAATCTTAATTTACCATGGTAAACGCTGACAGAATAACAGAATCTAAATTAGTGATAAATGAAAATAAGATTTATGGAAAGAAAATGTGCTTCTTACTTCATTGTAAGAAGTTTTAATAATGTATGAATTAGACTATTAGTAAATGTCAGCGATATTACTTGAAAACCCTTTTACATGTTCATAATAGCGTTTTTGTTTATAGTACTTTGATGAAGGCACTGGGTTAATGCCACTGTTAAAATATCATAAATAATAATGGCATTGAGTATATTACATGTCATTATTCTTTATGGTTTTATACGTGTTTAGCAATTATTAATGTCAAGACAGTTACTCTTCAAATACTTTTAACATTAATTTGTCCTTCCTTCTATGCAAAGAATACATCAAAAATATTAACAAAGATTTGACCGAATAGATGTATGTTCATGATAAGAAAATATATTTTCACACCTCCTACATGTACTCGAGCAAAATTAATTTATGGCGAAAATACTGTAAACTGTATCCGCAGAATAAAGCTATTATATTCTGATATCAATTTGGAAAAGTAAGGCAGCTGTGTAAAAGAACACTTTTTCACTTACATTTAAAGAATATTAATGTTTACTAATTATCATATGGGCAAGATTACCTGATATTTATTTCATTCGGAAATTATTAATGCTGTATAGATTTCGAACAGCATATTTTATTACTCTGATACTTGCCCAAGAAACAAATGAAGCTCAAAGTTAATTAACCCCTCCATTTCTATTTTATTGGCCGATATAAAGTTACTAATAATTTTTACTTCAATAGATTTTTTTCTCCTTTAGATCACTTGATTAAATCCACTCTCCTTTAAGGAACTCTGGCTGAAGAAGGGGCAAGTATAAACTCAAGATTGAAGGAACAAATACTGCAAAGCAGCAAATATCCAATCTCCATCATGTAACCAAAATGCCACTTGTTTCATCATTGACAAATGGACACAGTGTCAGTTGCTGGTGTTGGTGAAGTGATAACAATTTGTTAAGGCTGTGTAAACACTACATAGCTTTCAAGGTTGCCCATTTGGACCTTATTGTCAAGAGTTCTAAACTACATTTTGTATCCATCAACATGTGTGAGCGTCTGATGCTGGAACTGTCTTCTTAGTTTATCATCATCATTCTCTGCATAATGAACACTAGATTCACGTTGAAAAACTATGATAATCAAACAGAGGTATAGACTATGAGAAATGTCCTAATATTTAGAAAAAAAGCTAAGGATCTATTGGATTGAAAGCATAATGACACCCAAAGTTTTCCAACAGTAAAATGCTCCATCATGTGGCCAAATTTAAAAATTACAATTAGATTAAAAATTGACATTCACCTATAATCCATTATAATCTATAATCCAGTTATAGATTTATTTTCCTCTACTATTCTATCCTGACCAAAAGCCAAGAGTGTTTTATTGTCATATGTCCCAAAACAGATCAATAAAATCCTTACTTGCAGCAGCAGAACAACAGCTTTGTAAACATGGTACTGGATGGAAGGGCGGGGTAATCTAAAAGTAGCTTCATCTAATTTGGTTTAGAATCCTGCAGCTACATTGAAGTGTTTACTTACTCTATATTCTTAACAATACTTAATAAGATTCACTCACTAGTATCTCCAAGTGGCTCAGCGGTAGAGTTGCTGCCTTACAGCGCCAAAGACCCAGGTTCAATCCTAACTACGGGTGCTCTCTGTACTGAGTTTGTACGTTCTCCCCATGACCACACGGGTTTCCCCTGGGTGCTCCGGTTTCCTCTCACATTCCAAAAACATACTGGTTTGTACATTAATTGGCTTCGGTAAAAATTGTAAATTGTCCTGTGCTAGAGTGCGTGGATTGTTAGTCAGCACGGACTCTCATTTCCAGATTCCCACTTTTCTCCAGACTGAATATATAATGTACATGTCACACTGGAGATTAACCTCATTGCTCATTACAGTACTGCCTCTAGACAATCAACATCTTTGTTGTTTACCAGTACAGATTACAGTATTTGAATCATTGACTACAATGGTGTAAATTGGTAAAATAATTCTCTTCTCTGACATACATCCTACAATTCTGGATATGTAATTTAACGTTCAATGTATTAATTGCTATTCTGCACTGTTTGGACATATTTAGTTTGCTACATAATTTAGGATTTATTTTTAAACTACACACTACTGGGTTAAATTACTAGACTTCTATGTGGAACTTTAAGATACTAAGTGCACTTGGTTTCTTTTTCAAGAAGTTTATACTATCATAGAAACTTACAGCACAGAAACAGTCTCTTACTGTCCATCCATCTCAACCACATCAACCATGGTTTCTATCTGCAATAATCTAATTTGTCTGTGTTTGGCCCCATATCCACTACTGCTTTCCTATCCAAGTTACTTTTCAGCTGCCTTTAAACGTTGTTATTATATCTTCCTCCATCACCTTATCTGGCTCTAGTCAGAACGTTTGACAAAGGGTTTCCGATCTGAAATGCTAACTGTTTCTCATCCCGCACATGTGGTCTGATTTGGTGCATATTTGCAGTGTTTTCTGCTTTTGTTTTAATTGTGTGTTTTTTTTAACAAGGCAGCAGCATTCGCACACTCCACTCTTCTGGCACCTCACTAGTGAGTAGGGTAAACATAAATAAATCTTCCCCCTCTGAATTTATGTTAACTCTTGATTCTTACGTTATCATCTAGTTGCCTTTCAAGGTTACAGGGCCCAGATGTTGCAGGGAAATGTTTGAAGCTGTAAAGTATTTTCAGTTCTTTCTTGAATTAATCCTATCATGATATAATTTAGACATACAAAGCCCGACTACTGGTGTTTAAGGACTGGGATGGCTTCAATCAGGAAGGTGGCACTGACAAATCCATAAAGGGTAGATTCCTCCTACCATGTGTGTCAAGGGCTGGTGCAAATAGCTCCCCATTTGTTGGAAATTTCAGACTATTATTTTAAATGATGGCAGAATTCATTGTCATTGTCCTATTGTCATTGTTCATTGTCCTATCAGGGACACATGACAATAAACTCTCTTGAATCTTGAGAAGTGTTTGCAAATGCTGGAATCTGGAGCAACAAAGAAACTACTGGTGGAGCTCAGAGATGCAAGAAACTATAGATGCTCCTGGTACCACTTTCTCTGATTTTCAATTACCCTCATTTGATTTTACCTATTGCTATCTTTACTTCTGACATCACTGTGTGGTTTATTTTATTTTTTATTTCCATGCATACAATTTATTTGCCTTGTTTCAGATGCACCTCACTTTGTTACCTATATTTTATGAGATCCTCTTCACTGCACTTGCCATTTCTCAGATATTCTTCAAAGTGTACTCTGCCTGGGTTCCGCTTCGGAAAAGGTCTTGTTATTAATCTGTGTATTTCCTGCTCCATAGTTATCAGTTATTAGAATCAGAGTCATACAGCATGGAAACAGGCCCTTAGGCCCAACTTACCCCCGCCAACCAACATGTCCCAACTACACAATAGTTCCACCTGCCTGCATCTGACTCATATCCTTCTAAACCTATCCTATCCATGTACCTGTCTAAATGTTTCTTACAGAAGTCCCTGCCTCAACTACCTCCTCTGGCAGCTTGTTCCATACACACACCACCAATAGTGTGAAAAAGTTACCCCTCAGATTCCTATAACATCTTTTCCCCATCACTTAAACCTATGTCCACTGGTTCTCGATTCCCCTACTCTGGGCAAGAGACTCTGTGCATCTACCTGATCTATTCCTCTCATGATTTTATACAGCTCTATAAGATAACCCCTCATCCTCTTGCGCTCCAAGGATTAGAGTCCCAGCCTCTCCCTATCTCACACCCTTGAGTCTTGCAATAACCTCGTAAATCTTCACTGTACCAGTTCCAACTTAACATCTTTCCTGTAATATGGAGCCCAGAACTAAACACAACAGTTTAAATGCAGCCTCACTAACGTCATATTTTAACTGATTTATTGAAATATCATTAACTGATTTTTTGAAATATCATATGCAATCACTATTTATTTTCTTAGTGTTTATAGGCATTTGAGATACACTGGTTTTGAAAATAAAATGCAGGAATACTAATAAACCAGAGGTAATTTATGATCATGAAAAAACCCAATGTTCCAATGTCCCTAAACAATATGGAGGGCTATACTTACTGTTTCATAGAACACACAAGGAACCGATTCTTTTCTATCTCTCAGAAGAAAATGTTTAGCACTGTATTCTCCAGAAATGACAGCAGAATCTAAAGTAGCTATAAACAGAAATTATTATTCAGATGTAAATAGGTGGCAATTTACTATGCTAAAGACAAGTTACTTACTTTGAATTTATTCATTAATAATTGATTTTTGTTTCTCACACGGAAATCGTATTTAATAATGTTTTAAACCTTCATTTATAACAAACATACCTGTTAAAATAAGATGCATTTACAACCCTAGAGAAGACAGGGCATGATACTTAATCATTAATACTGATTCAATTTGTAGTTGCTTGAATGAACAAAGTGCATAAAATAGCTACACAGATAATCAATATAAAAGAAAGATCATTCAGCATTAAAAAACCAAAGGGAAATGATTTGATCTAAGACTTACTATTTTCTGAGACAGATTTTGTGGTGAGAAACTAATAATTCTCATAAAATGGATTAAGTCTTATCACAGCATCTGGATTTTATTTATCAGAATGTTGGTGTTGCTAAAAAGCCAATAATTATAGCCCACCCCTCCTTTGTTAGAGGCAGTGGCGGTGAGCCACATTCTTGGACCGCTCTAATTCTTCTGAAGGTATTCCTATGATTGCTATTGAGCGTGGCGTTCTAGTATTTTAACCATGTGATAATGATGGACACATATCCAAGTCTAGATGGAACGTGATTGGGAAAGTAGTCCATAGATGGTTGGAATCCCAAGCACCACCTTCCCTTTTTAATAAATTATTGCAGGTTTGGAAGGTGCAGTTAGAGATACCTAGGAAAGTAATTGAGGGGTTTTGTAGATAGTTCATACAGCAGCCACAGTATAAGAGTCGAAGAGGGATCAATGGTTGACGCAATATCTAGATGCTGTCCTTCAGCCCCTTCTGTTGACAAAATGCTCTTGACATACTCAATCTTTAGCAACAAATGTGTGTTGCCTTTCAATTCCTGAACTTAGAGCGATATCTGTTTTGGCAAACACATGTGTCAATGCTGCATGATGCTTTCCGATCATAGAGATGAATTCCTCTCTCCTGAAGAGGTAAGTCTCCATATGCATTCAGGAATATGTTACCTAGGAATTGAGGTGTTTTGTAGATAGTTCATACAGCAGCCACAGTATAAGAATCGAAGAGGGATCAATGGTCCAGGACAGAAAGGTCGGATTCGGAATGGGAGGGGGAGTTGAAGTGCTGGGCCACCGGGAGATCAGGTTGGTTAATGCGAACCGAGTGATGGTGTTGTGCAAAGCGATCGCCAAGCCTGCACTTTTTCACCTGCACCTCCTCCAACTTCATCTATTGCATCCGCTGCTCCAGGTGTCAACTGCTCTACATCGGTGAGACTAAGCGCAGGCTTGGCGATCGCTTTGCCCAACACCTCCGCTCGGTTTGCATTAACCAGCCTGATCTCCCGGTGGCCCAGCACTTCAACTCCCCCTCCCATTCCGAATCTGACCTTTCAGTCCTGGGCCTCTGACCTTTCAGTCCTGGGCCTCCGCCATGGCCAGAGTGAGACCCACTGCAAATTGGAGGAGCAGCACCTCATATTTCGCTTGGACAGTTTACACCCCAGCGGTATGAACATTGACTTCTCCAATTTCAGGTAGTCCTTGCTTTCTCCCTCCTTCCCATCCCCTTCCCAGCTCTCCCAGCCTATTGTCTCCACCTCTTCCTTTCTTCTACCGGCCCCCCCCCCCACCCCCACATCAGTCTGAAGCAGGGTCTCGACCCGAAACGTCACCTATTCCTTCGCTCCATAGATGCTGCCTCACCCGCTGAGCTTCTCCAGCATTTTTGTCTACCTTTGGCTCCCAATTGATGCTCTGTTGACGCAAATGAAATATGTAGCCACAATACTGAATGGTTATCCCACATTTTTTCCCAGGTGACATGTTTTCCCAAAGAGGCTTAATGCTTATAAACTGGATTGTAGAGCCTCTTGCTTTTGTGCATTTGACAATCTCATTTCAATGAAAATGAAAATATTCTTCTGGATTAGTTATTTGTGTAATATGCATGTCCGTGATTTTTATTTTGAATCCTCCTTACATCTGATATGCCAACACTTAGAGGTCCCTGACAATTGCAATGTTATTTAATAGTGTGGAACACATGTCTGGGCACCGCTTCTGTCATTTTTTATTGTGTCTCAATGGTCTACACTGTCCACTCTTGCTTAACAAACCATCATAATGAAGCTGTAACCTGCTTTTGTGTAACATGGGAAAGAAGCAAGTACTGAAAATCACTTTGTATATGTTCCCTCTTATGTAATTAATTTATCTCACAGAGTGACCCCAGCCATGTTTTGAAAGTCACAACTCTTTACCCACCTGCTGCCACCCAGTAATCTGATGACACAACACATCCAATCTTCACATTCTCACAACTAGTTCAATGGTGCTTTTTGTCATTTGTGCAACTGTACAGTGAAATTATTTTTGTATATATTACACATGCAGGTGCCGCCATGTTTTATCGTCATTTCCAAAGTAAGGTCGGCCCGCTCGCTTGATGTACCGGAGCATTTCTCGCGAACCGACGTCGATTTCCTTGTCCGGCCATCTTTGTGGCCTGGAGGTGTCTCCTCCAGCCGACCTTGAAGGCGCTGGAGGCATTAACCCGTTCACTCTCCTACCGGCCCTTGTCCCTCGCATCCTACGTCTCCAACTCCCTCCTGGTCCCACCGTCTGCCAAGCCTTCGGATGGGTTCCCAGTACCGCCGACCGACCACCGGTCTCCTATAATCCCCACGGCATTAACACTCGCCATCCAGTGTTTTGAATCACCAAACCATCACTGTCCCCTGAATTCTTGCAAGCAAAAAATTTATGAGGGACCTTACCACTAAAATCATTATCAGATCAATTATTTAATCACAGGATATAAGCTTACAAGGCATTCACTTTGAGGAAAATCACTGTACGTATGGTATTCCTGTGAAAAGTCAGCCTAGAACCATGGACAGAGAATACAAATCTGTATTCATTTAAGCACCCTTCAAATCTTCAGATGGTACCAAATATTTCACAGCAAACAAATTATTTCTTAATTGTCGACATGTTCTTGCAAATGTGGCAGTCAATTTGTGCATAGAAAGGTCCCTCAATCACGTATGTTTAGATAATTTAAAAAATAATTCACTGTTCCTTAAGAATACTCTTCATCACTGCCAGTCGCTACATGCAGTTGGAGTAGGATTCAGACTTTTTATGAACATACCCAAGCAAAAGATGATTAAGAAGCTAGAACAATATGATCTTTTAAATATATGCTATGTTAAACTATTCTTGCCTGTAAACCAGCATCAGTCATGGAAAAGTTAGCTTATGCTGTAATTGTGATCATCTTCAGAAAAGAGACAAATCCAGATGCCAACCTTTACTAACTAAGAGCTGACATCTGCCACAGAAAAAAGCATAACCAGGATCTTCTTCAGCCATCTCCTGCCCAGTACTCTAAACAGATGTTGGAAATGCTGATAACTAGGATGGCACAGTGACGTGGCTGGTAGAGCTGCTGCCTCACAGCTCCAGAGACCCGGGTTTAATCCTGACCTCAGGTGCAGTTTAGGAGTTTGCATATTCATCTTCCAGTATCTATCTCCTTGCCTTTTCGAAGTTGCACATGGACTTCCTATATGAACCTCCATTGCCAGACTTGAATTCCCCAATACCTGATCATCAGAAGATTGCAGACCTCCTGGTCCATCCCTGCCTTCTGACTGAAGCATTTCTGGATGGCTTGGATCCAAGCCAACACTTGAATGGTTCTGGTGGGAACACACATATCCACGCATTTCCTTATGGAGTCAGTAATAACCATGCCTCATTCGGTCATGTCCTTGCCGCGTTCTTGACCATCTACCCACTCCAAGCAAGGGTTGAGTCATTCCTCTGCCTCCCCTGACCAGCTCTGTGCAGGCCTCACTGTGTTCTTTAGTCGCTGCCTATAAATAGGAAGCACACCCTGGTGGTCTAATTTCCCATAGGGTGAGGGATGCAGCAGTAGATATCTTTGATAGTGGAATAGCAGTGGCTGAGGCTGTTGATCCTCAGGAGCTGCAGGACATGTGCTGGTGGTAATTAGGAAGTGGCTTCTTCAAATTGACTTTGCTGGAGTCCCCGTCTATGATGGGAAAGGCGCCAACATACGTTGTTTGGTATTTGTTGACCATGGCGTCCAGCTTCTCCTGCACTAGACGAACAGCTGCATGGCACGGCATGTAAACCATGGTCATGATGATGGAGGTGAATTCCCTCGGGAGATAGAAGGAATGGCACTGCACTGGTTAGTTCTAGGTGCAGAGAGCAGGAGTTGGTTAGGGTCGCCACGTCTGAGCTGCACAATGAAGCAGACATCTCCACCTATCCCTTTCCCCAATGCACAATGAGGGTTCAGATCAGGGTTCCTTGCTAATCCACAACCTGCCTCTTCCAGTCACTTGGTGGTGAGCCATGTGAAGAATGGAGAAACCTTCGGCTGGAGGGCTGAGTCTGGGGAGCTGGGGGTGAGCCATGTCTCCATGAAACAACGCAGTATTCCTTCAACTCCCTTTGGCAAAGAGCCTTGCCCTCAAGTTCTCAACCTTGTTTGCTAGAGTCTGTACATTGGACAGAATGATAGTAGGGAAGGTGCCATAGTCCCCTGCATTTCAGTTTTGCAGGTCATACCGTTGACCATGTTTCCAGGCACAATGGAGGCCTCCCTAGTGTTTCCTGGCCCTGTATCCTTGTAAAGTGTGAACCTCCCGCAAGGTCAGGAATTACCTTACTGTCAGTAACTCCATTGACATTGGTAGATCACAATAGCGATAACCCATTTAAATGGACCAGCAGCGTGTCAATTGTCAGCTTGATTTTATGCTGTTCCTTTTATCTGTATAAGTTCAGAATTGTTATATTTGATCTTGTCCTGTTGTGTTGCTTGTAAAATGTATGGCACATTTTTTATATTAAAGTGGAACTAGAGTGGAAGCAAGTCTTCCTCTATCCCCATTGACTGCCTAAGAATAGCTACCTTCTGTCGTGGATAATATAGTGTAACAAAGAGTCACATCAAACCTGATTCACTGGTTTGTTTTTTCTCTTAAGTATTGCAACCATCTGTACACTTTTCCAATATCAGTGGCTTGAGGCACTGAGCAAACATTCACTTATTATAGTTTTATTTAGCAGTTTGTGACAAGTGTAATTCCTCCTTTTCAAACATTTTGAAATTAGCATGGTTAATAATGCAATTACCATTTTACTTAATTCAATTAATCTATCTTCATTACAGAAAACTGAAGTTATTGATGAGAATGAACCTAATTAAATACTAATGAAATATGGGTAATTTCATCATTAGGTCCACAAAAATGTGATAGCACATGTATACATTTGTTTTTCTTATTCATTTTAGTCCTTTTCATCTTATAAAAGGACAATACAGCCGTGCAGCTGGAAGAGCTGCTGCCTCACAGCTCCAGAGACCCAGGTTCAATCCTCCGGGCCTGAAAGATCATTTTAATTCTCTCCATGCTCTCACTGGTTCTTATTTCCATGCTCTAGCACCAAAACCTTCAAAAAGTGTCATTCATATTTTGCTTCTGTTGTGCTGCTGCAAGTAAGAATTTCATTGTTCTATCTGGGACATATGACAATAAAACACTCTTGACTCACGTGAAATGAAACTGCAGAACAATTCAATGCCTTACAAGAAATTGATAATTGCCCACAACAATATTGGCAGAAGTGACCACAGCAGTGTCCCTGTAAGGAAAGGTTTTAGCTCTAGAACATTGTGTTTGCAGCACTATTATTGTGCTAAATGGCATAGATTCAGAACATATCTGACAAATCAAAACTTGATATCTACAAGCAAAAGTGTGTCATTAGCAATAGCAGAATTGCATTTGAGTGTAATCAATAATGCCATAGCCTGCCATATCCTAGGCTCTCTCAATACCACCAAGCTAGAGGTCCAATACTATTTTGATGGATGTAATATGGATTTACCTGTAGAAGTTCAGTACTGTTATATTTGATCCTGACCTGTTGTGTGGCTTGCAAAATGTTACCACAGTAAGACAATATTTTCTATATTAGACTGAAACTAGAGTGAAAACAAGCCTTCCTCAATCCCCAGAACTGCCTAAGAATAGCTACCTTCTGTCACAGATAATTTAGTTTAACACAGAGTCACATCAAATCTGATTCACTGATTTGTTTTTTTCTCATAAGAATTGCAACCATCTGTACACTTTTCCATATCAGCAGCCTCAAGACTTTCATGCACTTCGCAAACATCCACTTACTAAATTTTTATTTACCAATTCTCTGACAAGTATAATACCGCCTTTTCAAACATTTTGAAATGAGCAATGACTTTTCCTCTCCATTGATACCTGACCTGTTGATTATCTTCAGATTTTCCATTTACTCTCCTGCTTGAAAGAACAATCAATTATATTTGTCTCCATGTTTTGCCATCAAAACCTGCAGAAGGTGCCATAGATATGGAACTAAAATGCAGAATAATTCAATGCTTTGCAAGAGATTGATAAATGCTCACGACAATATTGGTAGGTGACCACAGCACTAAAGAAAGAAATGTTCCACCTCCAGAGCACTATTATTGTGCTAAGTGGCACAGATTTAGAACATACCTGACAGCTCAAAATTTGGCATCCATAAACCACTGCGTATCACCAGCAATAACAGAACAGCATTCAACTGTAATCTATAATACCATAGCCTGCCATATCTCTGGGTCTCTCAATACTATCATATCAGGGGTTCAATACTATTTGACGGACGTAAAAGCATAAGCCTGCGATATGCCAAATTGATTAAGCTAGAATACAGAATCAGATGTGCGGGACTTGCTAGCGCCCGCCGGGGGCTCTAATATCAAGACCCGGAGCGCGGCCTTGCATCGCCCGGCGCGGCCTGAGTGGCAGCGGGACTTATTTACCATCGCCCGCCGGGGGCTTTGACTCTGACATCGAGAGGAGAATGGGGAGTGCAGTGGAGAGATAAGACTTTGCCTTCCATCACAGTGAGGAGATTCACCACAGAAACTAAATTTTGTTTGAACCTCAATGAGGTTCAAATGACAATAAACGGTATTGTATTGTATTGTATTGTAAGCAACGGAAGGAGCATGCAATTGTCAGACCTACACTATCCCCCAACCAGCAGGTATGATCGAAGTTCCGCAGTCTTGAGGTTCTGCAGTCCTGAAACGCACAACCAACATTGGCGATGGATACAAGGGACAAACTCCAGGACCATCCTAGTCCTTAATTAGACCATGGCGCGTACCATTAAGTTACCCTAGCTTACTTTAACCAGAATGAAAGTCTCAGGTGGGGCTGCCATTTTACTGTGGCAGACGCAAAATTGACCTTCCTCATTCTTCAACTGGTGTGGGATGTGGAGAACAATCCCTTAGTGTCAATCGATCAATGGCAATCTTGGGCTTGTCCCGTCAGCTCAGTCCTGGTCTTACTAGAGAGTTTTTATTTCGTCAGTTTCCCACCATTTTCTGTTCATATTTCCAGCAGCATTTGTCCAGTTACTTAGTTAAATATCTCTAAAAGCAATTCCTTAGATGGCTCTGGAGATACAGAGTTCTGCAGCAAGCACAATTATGGTAGTACGTTTTTGTTCAGCACCAGAGACTATGGCACCATACAGTCTCAAGGTGCATTAACATTCAGTTTTCGTTTTCAAGAGAAGTCCTTCTGAATGATACTCTGGCTACAAGAAGGGGACAAACGTATGGAGTGGCACATCTAGATAAAGAAGCCCAATCAACAAATTAGCAATCCTCCATTTGAACTTCTTTTTCCATCATGCAAGTAGCCAATGTAGTGTTTCCTGCATCCTCCACGTGTGGCATCGAAAATGACATGGGTTTGGCAGTGACAACGCCGATACTCACAGTAGGGTGAACTTATGTGTTCTATTCTATTTACGGTGATAAGAAAATCCAGGACCGCATGGAGGCTCAGTCCCTTGCAGTCAAGTCACATGTGTGGTGGCGCTCGCGATCTTGGGTTTGTCCCGGCAGCTCAGTCCTGGACTTCGGAGGAGGAGGAGGAGGAGGAGGAGTGGTTCTCCCTGCAGTTCACCTTTGCCTTGAGAGGAGGCGCGGGCCGTCTGTTTTAGCCTGGCTGCTCAGCTTTGGGCTTGAAGAGGCAGTTTTGGGGTTATTCTGGCGGCTCAGTCTTTGCCTCTATGTGTGGGCACAATCCCTCATTATCTGTGGGCAGGAAGAGGAACTGGCATCATAGGCTTGTCCTAGCCACTCAGTTTTAGCCTCAGCAGAGGATCTGGCTGTCTAGGGCTTCTTCCCAGTAGCCCACTCTTGACCATACTGTGGCGCTGGTGATCTCAGGTTTGTCCCAGTGGCTCATTCTTCCTCAAACCTGCAACAGGGGAAGAGAGCTAGTAGGAAGATGCCCCACTATCTCTCTTCCTTCTTCCTCCTCTCCTCTAGCTAGAATACCTGAATTTTAGAGTGAGTAGGCTGACAAGGTTCATTTGGCAAAACCAACATCAGCTAATTAGATCCAGCTATTACCGATGATGCTGGGGAATGGCCTCTGCTAGCCTGATAGACAGTGATAGGGATTAGAGTGGAGGTGCAGTCACATTCACATCTTCCTCATTGTAATGTTGGTGTTTGTCTATGGAACTGATTGCGACAATGCTGAGAATTGTATTCTGCATTCGTCATCTTCCCCAAGCTTGAGTTTGACTTCATTGCATTGATACAGTGCATTCAGAAAGTATTCAGACCCCTTCACTTTTTCCACATTTTGTCATGTTACAGCCTTATTCTAAAATTGATTAAATTCATTTGTTTTAATCTAAAAATACCCCATAATAAAAAAGAGAAAACAGGTGTTTAAAAATTGTTGCAAAGTAATTAAAAAGAAATAACTGAAATATCACATTTACATAAGTATTCAGACCCTTTACTCCGTATTTTGTTGAGGCACCTTTGGCAGCGATTACATCCTCGTCTTCTTGGGTATGACGCTACAAGCTTGGCACACCTGTATTTGGGTCATTTCTCCCACTCTTCTCTGCAGTTCCTCTCAAGCTCTGTCAGGTTGGATGGAGAGCGTTGATGCACAGTTATTTTCAGGTCCCTCCAGAGATGTTCGATCGGGTTCAAGTCCGGGCTCTGGCTGGGCGGCTCAAGGACATTCACAGACTTGTCACAAAGCGATTCCTCCGTTGTCTTGGCTGTGTGCTTAGGGTCGTTGTCCTGTTGGAAGGTGAGCCTCCGCCCCAGTCTGAGGTCCAGAACGCGCTGGAGCAGGTTTTCATCAAGGATCTCTCTGTACTTTGCTCCGTTCATCTTTCCCTCAATCCTGGCTAGTCTCTCAGTTCCTGCCGCTGAAAAACATCCCCACAGCATGATGCTGCCACCACCATGCTTCATCGTAGGTATGGTATTGGCCAGGTGATGAGCGGTGGCTGGTTTTCTCCAGACGTGAAGCTTGGCATTCAGGCCAAAGAGTTCAATCATGGTTTCATCAGACCAGAGAATCTTGTTTAGGTGCCTTCTGGCAAACTCCAATTGGGCTGTCATGTGCCTTTTACTGAGGAGTGGCTTCCGTCTGGCCACTCTACCATAAAGGCCTGATTGGTCTGATGCAGATATAGTTGTCCTTCTGGAAGATTCTCCCATCTCCACAGAGGAATTCTGCAGCTCTGTCAGAGTGGCCATTGGGTTCTTGGTCACCTCCCTGACCAAGGCCCTTCTCCCCCGATTGCTCAGTTTAGCCGGGCGGCCAGCTCTATGAGGAGTCCTGGTGGTTTCAAAGTTCTTCGATTTAAGAATGACAGAGGCCACTGTGCTCTTCTGGACCTGCAATGCTGCAGATATTGGTTTATACCCTTCCCCAGATCTGTGTCTCGACACAATCCTGCCTCGGAGGTCTACGGACCTCCTTTGTCTTCATGGCTTGATTTTTGGTCTGACATGCACTGTCAACTGTGGGACCTTATATAGACATGTGTGTGCCTTTCCAAATCATGTCCAATCAATTTAATTTACCACTGGTGGACTCCAATCAAGTTGTAGAAACATCTCAAAGATAATCAATGGAAACAGGATGAACCTAAGTTCAATTTTGAGTGTCATAGCAAAGGGTCTGAATACTTATGTAAATGTGATATTTCAGTTATTTCTTTTTAATTACTTTGCAATCATTTCTAAACACCTGTTTTCGCTTTTTAATTATGTGGTATGTGTGTAGATTGATGATTTAAAAAATGAATTTAATCAATTTTAAAATAAGGCTGTAACGTAACAAAATGTGGAAAAAGTGAAGGGATCTGAATACGAATGCACTGTATGTAGTAAATCTGATCTGTTTTGATAACATGCAAAACAATGCTTTTCACTGTACCTCGTTACACGTGATAATAACCCTAAATCTAGGGAATTAGGTTAGAAAGATGTCATCAAGGTGGAAAATACTGGGCCTGCCCAGAAGAGATAATAATGCAAGTCTGTTCGTGGATGTACACATTATAGTAACTATAAGCTTGCGATTGATTTAAAGACTAATGCATTCTTTGTGAGTGTTGCCTTATTGTAGGGAAAATATTATGCTGTTACTCTGCTAAATGATATGATAACAACGTCCGGGATTATACCCCCCAGTCATAATTTCATAATCCATGGTCTCCTGAGACAGATCACCATCAGAGGCAAGAAACTGAAGGTACCATCGGATGAACATTTGATAACAGTAGACTTTATTACATATTACATTAAGAAATGCCGTGGATGAGACATTAAGGAGATTTCTCAAAACATGTCCTCCGATACCACACCGCCACACTGACTAGATGGCACTAGTGAAGGAGGGTGAGATGATGGTTAATGAATAGTTTGAGAGCACTGAGACTATTTGGAAGCATTGCTCAGAAGTAGAGAACATTTGGAAAAAACTATTGGAAACTGGGATCTGAATCTGGGAACTGAATGCTAATGTACACACATGTATTAAGATTAAATTGCACGTATTAGTATTTGTACAGTTACTGATTGCAAGTGTTCTGAATTTTTAATTTTGGCATAATAAAAAAGCAATATACAAAGTTGAAGACCCTAATATTTGTCAAGTAGGCAGGAATTGAGATCGCAGCGATTACTCCAAGAAGGTGCATTAGAGATGTCTTTCGAATACAAAAGCCAGAATTGGTGGAGCAAATATTAAAATAGGATGTTTGTAAACCAGGCTGAGGGCAATAAAATTGATATACAATAAGAGGAGTCACTTTATGACACCTATTAACAAAGTAAATGAGAGATGGTATTCTAAGAACATGAAGAAAAGTTCCAGCTGTCAGTCAGATAGAGGCAATTGCAGCAGAGATAAAACAAGGATGAAAGACTACAAAGAAAAGGTGAGTCGTGAATTATTGCAAAATCTAGTACCCGCAAGTAACCATTGTAAAGCAAATAGTATGAAATGTTGCACATGCGTTGAGTCAGTGAAGTACTTTGGGATCTCTTCAAGTGCTTCCTAGTATATATTGTCGAGAATCTCACCTTGTTCGAGAATCTCACCACTGCTCTACGAGATTTGTTTTGTGTGCAGACCTGATTTGAGCCTATATAAAAGGACTGGGCCTTATGTGAAAGCCAGATTTAGGGTACAGGTCACATATACATATCCCTCCAGCAAACCGTAACAATAATAATGTTGCTGGCATTCAGCGCATATTACCTTTATTACCCTGAACAATTTACTAATCTGTGAATCACTGTAGATTTAATCTTTGAAATATTGATGACTCGAAATAATACCCCTTTCCATAGCTAGCTTACTACATCTTTATGGTCAAGGACTCATTTTTCCTGCACCCCATTCGAGAATTAAACTTTAGATTTTTGCGCCATCTACTGTTGATTTACAAATCTGCCTTCCTCGGATTATTTTTAAACATAAGATAGTTTACCATTCATAGCCTATGAAGACAAAAGAAACTAGAGGCAGGAATCAAAAAACAAACTGTTGGAGGAACTCAGTGGGTCAGGCAGCATCATTGGAGGGAAATGGACAGATTAAGTTTTGGGTCAGGACTCTTCTTTCATAGCCTATAATTCATCCGCAGATGCTGCTTGATCCACTCCAGTACTTTCCTAGCCTATAATTGTTCCTCCAGTACTTTCATAGCCTATAATTATTTTATTAATGTTTGGCATTAACATGTAGACAAGTGATGATTTTTAAATTAGATAGAAAAATCAGAGATTGGCCCACTGATGAACACACAATCTTGTCAAAGCACAAAGTGCTGAAGGAACTCAGTGGGTCAAGCAGCATCTGTGGAGGAAATGGACAGGCGACATTTCAGCTCAGGAAGGGTTGGCCATTTAGGACTGAGATATTTTCTCCCAGAGAGTTGTGGATCTGTGGAATTCTCTGCCACAGAAGGCAGTGGAGGCCAATTCACCGGATATATTCAAGAGAGTTGGATATAGGTCTTAGGGCTAACAGAATCAGGGGATATGGGGAGAAGGCACGAACAGGGGTACTGATTCTGGATAATCAGCCATGCATCTATTTTCTATGTTTCTAGATGATACAAGTGGTGATAGTGCCAACTCACTGAGGATGGTAAAGATGTAACACAAGGTTTGTCTGGCTACGATGTAAACAAGAACAAATTAATGACATTTGAAATTAACAGAAAAGTGGAGGGAAAAATGAACAAATGATCTTCCATTCATTCACTCTAATTCTAACAGATCCTTAGTGAAGAAAAAGTTAATTGTTTTTCTCTCCAAAGATTCAGTCTGGCCTGCTGAACAATTCCAGTGCTCTGCAACTCTGCCATACCAACACCACCTAAATGACATAAATGTTGATGAATGGCAAAATGTTCCTCGACTCAAATGCTCATTATATTAGTTTATGTATTTTAAAATCTTATAGCATTAATTCAGTCTTGCCTGTTTCTGATGGATATACAGTGCCCTCCATAATGTTTGGGACAAAGACCCATCATTTATTTATTTGCCTCTGCATTCCACAATTGGCATCCTCACATGTGAGGATTATGCATAAACACAGCTGTGATTTCTACATGGTGAAACCTAAATGTATAAAAATACCCTTTAATAAAATCTGACTATGTGCACTTTACCACATATTATTTTTTCTATTACAAATCTCATATTGTGGAGTACAGATGCAAATAAATAAATGGTGGGTCTTTGTTCCAAACATTATGGAGGGCACTGTAAATTAAATTTCTAAATGATTGATTAACAGTTCACAGTACAAAGAAATGCAAATTGGATATTTTCACCTGGCATCTAAGGAAATTTAAATCTATGCATAACATTAATATAGAAATTAATCATGCATTTACGAAGAGTGAAAGAAAGATAAGTACACATACCAAAGACCTCAAATAGCAATGCAATTCTGTCACTGTACTGGGCCCAGTGTTTCAGGCCTTCTAAAGTTGTAGTCAAAACACGTAGTGAATTTTCTGGTTGTGCAAATTTCATCTGGACCGGCTTTGACTTCTGTTTATAAAGAAAAGCAAAGGTTCAGCTTGTTCTATTAATTATAACAGAAATATTGATGGTGTAAACAACAATTTACTTAATTGCTGCCTTCAATATTATAAACCATCCTGAGATAATGCACCAAAATATTATTTAAAAAAAGGAACATTTGAGCCACATAATGAGACAATAGAGCTGGTAATCAAATGTTTCGTCACAGAGGTACATTTTAAGGTGGACCTTACAAAGCGGAGCAACAGCTGGAGGTGTAGTATTAGGGAGGGAGTGTCAAAGCTGAGCTAAGGCACTTGAAGGCACGGTGGGGCAATGGAAATAGGGACATGAAAGAGGCCAGAAATGGATAAAACAGTCTTTGCTCAACTGAAGGAGTGTAGGATTATACAGAGAAAGGGGAGATGAGTTTGGAGGAGTGGGGTTTGAAAGAGAGTTTGTAGATTTTAAAGCTGAGGCACTATTAGACGTCAGAAGTTATGGGGAGAAGGCAGGAGAATGGGGTTAGGAAGGAGATTTATCAGCTACAATTTATCATGATTGAATGGCAGAGTACACTTGATGGCCCAAATGGCTCAATGCTACTCCTATTCCTAATGACCTTATGATGCACCAGTTGCATTTGTGGAAGTCTTGTCTATTCTACCTTGTAGTATTCTATTTGTCTTCCTCCAGTAAAATAGCAAACAAGAGTATGGCAATCTCTATTACTTGCAATGATTACTTTAGTTGAGGTGTCCCAATATTCTTTCAACCCTAGCAAGGAAGACTGGGTATGCAATGCAAAAACTGTCTTATCATACTTTAGCTTTGCCATCAGCTGATGCTTACAACAGATACATGTGTCTCTTTGTGTGAATCTGGGGACGCATTACAATCAACTCAAGTTTTTTTCACGAATAAATCAACTGACCCAAATCAAGACTGTTAAATTTAAAGATGCATTACTTTCAAATTAATGGGAAATATACAATTCCTTCAGTTTTTAAAATGAGCACACTGTATTCAGAGGCTGGTGCTGAAAGAGGCCATGATCAAAAGCCGTTAATTAAGCCAATGTTTTAGAAAACATAATAAGATCTCTGGAGGAAATCAACATGTGCAAAGATAGGGATTTTTGTTGTTATCGTTTACTTCTGTCTCTGGGATTAGTAATCTTCCTGGAGGCACTGTAATGTTGGAGCTGCTTCTCATTCTGTGCTGGCCAAGTTGGGCCGATGGGCCCGTTTCCATGTTGTATGACTCTAAATATGCTACTTACAAATTCAATCATTCCTATGTAAACATACGTTTCAAACATTCATATCATTGACAGAATTTACCTGGAATTGAGACTTTATTTGGGTCACGTTTAAAAGCTTACTAGACTAAGTGGGACCCGTTGGGTCCCAGTCACATGGGAGGCCTGGTCCCCCAACGCAACCCATTCCCCAATGTAATATTCCACCACTCACCCGTTCCCCCAACACAATGGTGGGAGCGTTCTGTAGCCGGGGGACGGGGACGTTCTGCAGCCAGGGGAGGGGGTGTGGGGGGGGGGGGGGAGTGGAATGGGGTGGGGGAGGGGATGGGAATGGGGGAGGGGAGGTGGGGGACGGTGGGAGTGGGAGTGGGGGAGGGAGTGGGGGAGGGGAGGAGTGTGGGGGGAGGGGGGAGGTGTGGGAGTGGGGAGGGTTGGGAGTTGGGGAAGTGTGGGGGTGGGGGGAATGTGGGGGCGAGGGCATGTGGGGGAGGGGGGAGTGTGGGGGAGGGGGGAGTGTGTGTGGGGAAGGGGTAGTATGGGGGAGCGGGTAGTGTGGGGGAGGAGGGAATGTGGAGGGGGGAGTGTGGGGGGAGGGGGGAGTGTGGGGGAGGGGGAGGGTGTGTGGGGAGGGGGTAGTATGGGGGAGCGGGTAGTGTGGGGGAGGAGGGAATGTGGAGGGGGGAGTGTGGGGGAGGGGGAGGGTGTGTGTGGGGGAAGGGGGTCTGTGTGTGGGGGAGGGGGAGTTGTGGGGTGTGTATGTGGGAGGGTGGGGGGTGTGGTGGGGGGGTGGGGGTGGAAGGGGGCTGTGTCGGCTCAGCGACTCCAACCGCACTCACCGGCTCCAGGACCCGGCACCTGTCGCACTCTGTGGCTCCCAGCCCCGGCTGCACTCATCGGCACCTGGCTCGTTGTGGTGGTCTCCGCCCGCGAACACAGCAGCCCCCGCCCACACTCCGCTCCTTCAGCTTTACTCTCCCCGCCAGTGATTGACAGCGGGTGCCGGAAGGGTCGTCACCATCCCGACGAATAACAGACCAATAACTATTGTAATATTTCACCAATCGGAATAAAACTTGATGCACTTGCAGCACAAGAAAATGGCGAGTATGGTGACAAAAAAATCGTAGTGCTATGGGGAATCGTTTTTGCGCAAATTTAGAAACAACGCAAACAGGAAGAGAACAAGATGAGAGTTTTATATAAGTACATAGAATAGATTTTAAGTTAATTACTGGAACCTTAAGCAATTGGTGCTCCATTCTTGCCCCATGTGCATATATTGCTCATGATTGCTGTCACTAGAACTGGCAGGGGTAGAGTTGCTGCCTTATAGAGACCCCAGTTCTATCCCGACTACGGGTGCTGTCTGTACGGAGTTTGTACGTTCTCCCTGTGACTGCATGGGTTTTCTCCGAGATCTTCAGTTTCCTCCCATACTCGAAAGACGTACGGGTTTGTAGGTTAATTTGCTTGGGTTTGTATACTTGATGTAAGTGTAAATTGCTCCGAGTGAGTGTAGGCGTGATAATGTGCGGGAATTGCTAGCCAGCGCAGACTGAAGGGTCTGTTTCCACGCTGACTCTCAAAAAATTGTGTGGGAAAATAAATACTTTAATTACAACTGCCATGAGGAATCCTTGGGGTTTTGTCAAACTGACTGCAGGAGAGACATATAAAGCTGCAGATACAGGTCACTAAGTACCATACACTTCATCATATTTATGCTGTGATATAACTGATTGCATCTGAAGAATGCCATGTACGTATTACCATCCCAGAAGTTGGGCCAAAGATACAAAGAACTTGGGAAATGATAGGCAGGTAGTGGATAACCCTTTGGCCAGATTTCACTCTCAATGCCCTGATGCCATGGTAATTTTCATTAACCTGTGGACTGCCCATTTATGTTGACATTACTCCGAGTTAATTCTGTATCAGTAAATGATTTGTAATAATTTCAATTTGTGTTTTAATTGAAACGATAAATTAAGTAAAATAGAACAAATGCCAAATGAAAGACATAATAGCACAGAGGACAAAACAAGAAAGGAAAGAAAATAAAGTGATTGTACAAAGGATGAAGGAATTTAAAGTAAATGCCAACGAGGAAAACGTTTTAAAAACACACGCTCATACAAACAAGTACTAACAACGTTTGAAGAAAATTACAAAAACAGCTTTGAGAATGTGGAACTGGATGCCAAGTGTTGTAAGTACAAAAGCATGAATGTTGAGTCTTTGTGGGAGGTTTTGGAAGCAGAAGCCAGGAATACATCATGAAAGCTTGAGTAATTGAATGTGTCATCAATAGGGATTAAATAAACAAGAAAAGGATTAAAAATTGTGTGGTGATTAGAAAACAAAATAAAATCTTAAATGAATTTAAATGAGTCTTTTATCTTATTTATCATTTGAAGAAATCATTTTGGAAATACAAGATGTTTTTCTGCATATTGATCTTCTAATCATCCAATAATCTAAAGCACTGCAAACTCACAAATTAACATCCTGAAAGTCATAGAAAACTATAGACCTAATCCCCTAAGGAAGGGTCTCGACCCAAAATGTCACCCATTTCTTCCCTCCAGAGATGCTGCCTGTCCCACTGTGTCTATCTTCGGCTTAAACCGGCATCTGCAGTTCCTTCCTACACACCCTACCAATATTACTCCAACAACTCCCATTCGGAGGTGCACAAGAATCACATGGATGCACACACCTCAGGGTGTTTCTACTCCAAAATATTGCTAGGTCATTATTCAATGATAAATTTCTCCCAGAATGTGGAAATATCCTGCATGAATTAATTTTAACTTTGTATTAGTATCATGGAAAGCAAAACATTATATCCAAATTGCATATTCAATATAGACAAAATTAATTTAAGCAAAATTTATGAAAAAGTACCTGATCCACACCGTCATCAGGATTATTTACCAATTGATTTTCAGTAAATTTATTTCGTTGGCCACATTGTCTACTGCTTGCTATATTCTGGGGTGAATTCTTGAACCTCTGATGCATTTGCTGATAAGACTCTGTCTGGACTTTGTAAGAGTCAGATGATCTGAAATTCTCTGCAATTTTCATTTGTGAACGATTTGTATCAGTACTAGATGCAAATTTCTTTATTTCATTTACTGCAGGCCTAATATTTTCCTTCCAAGTGGTTCCCAACTGTTGTTTAACACCTGTGCTAAAATTTAAAGAACGAGTTATAACATATTATAAACATTATAAAACTTAACTGCATTAAAATGTAATCAACTTTAAATTTGCCAGACAATGAAACCATTTTTCTTGAGAAGATTTCAATTAACACAATACAATCTTTGTGTGTTCTTACAGACAAAAATCAATGGGGCTTTGCTTTACTGTACAAAGAATACTAAACAAACAGTGGAACCATTGACCAGCTAAAAGATTACATAATGTAACTAAACAGCCAAAAATAAAGATAAATGAAAATAGGCACAGCCCAAGCATGAAGTCCATAGTGCGCTTAACTGGCAAGATAGCTTATTCTCATACAAGCAAATGTGGAAACTATCAAAAATGTTCTCGTATCATACTCCCACCACCTGCCTCCCAGTGTTTCTGCAATAGAAAAAGCAGTTTTGTAAGAGTATTTATTTTATATATATATATATATATATATATATATATATATACACACACTCCCCTTTTGTCCCCCATGTCACAAAAAATATATTTAATCAATTATGTTCTATAACCCCAGCCACATTAGGTTCATTGTGTTTTTCACTTTTTCTCCTTCCTTGCTTGCATCATCGTGTCCAATGCTAATCCTTGAAGTGGAAGAGAGTAACATAAATCAACAGAATCCACAGACTAAATATAACCACACTAAACCACGGAATTACTATAACTTTAAAAGTTTACCCCAAAAGGTATACTCTAACATAGCTCTATTGTAACAGGCTTTAAGGCTGAGGGATATTTTGATTGATTGCCTGTTTCTAAACAACATGAACATCATGGAGTATCCCTATTCCTATAAGCATGTGCGGGAAATAGATTGGTGTTTTGCTGTTTCCAAATAGATTGTTGCACCAAAGGAATACTGCACCAAACCGAAAGGCACTCGGGAATAATTAATTGTGGAAATCAGAATGACTGTTAAGCACTCCAGTTTTCCTGGGTATCTCTACTTGAGGCCAGAAATCGCAAGAAGTCACACCACCAGTCTATAGGGTATTAGGGAATATACGCAGCCAAAGTTGCCCAAAGTATTTTTGTCCTTTAAATAAAATATACCTACTTCCCCGTTTCCTTTTCGTTTACCTGGTTTATCAAAGAAATGGTGTTTTGCTTACATTTAGATTTCTGTTTCACATGTCATTAGACAAATGCAAAAGTAACGTTCAAGGTATTGCAGGAACCTGCTGGAAATCAGATTACTGGCACAGTTCGCAACTGTGTTTCCCTCTAGGGCTCACACCTGCCTCTATCTAACAAACTGCCTATCAGGGGACCTCCTTGTCTGAGGTCATCTGTTGCCGGCCCTAAAATGTCCTGGAATTTCGCTTCCAGTTTCTTTCCAGCTTTCCTTACTACAATCAGTTTCAAGAAGGGTCCCGAAGCTGAATGTCACCTATCCATTTTCACCAGAGACTACCTGACACACTGAGTTACTCTGGCATTCTGTGTCCACCAGCATCTGCTTGTTCCTTTTTATAAAATTCTGGCATGTAGTTTTTCCAATTACATTTTAGTTTAGTTTGGAGCTATAGCATAGAAACCGTATCCTTTTACGAACTAATCTATGCACGGTAGCATTTCCAATAAAAGTGAATTACTGCCAAATACAAGGGGGTTTCCAGACTGAATTTTTTCTCATCTCCTGTCCAAGATGTAAAGGTCAACACTGTCGTTATTAGTGACTCAGTTGAAACAAACTAAATGATAAGAATGAAACAGGTTTAATTAACACAAAAGCTTACGTAGTCTCAGAATGCTCTAAGTACCTCAAGAACAAATAAATAATTGGCAAATATCTAAGTTTTAATAAAAGAAAATAACCAGGGAACAAAACCAGGGCACTTGAAAACTCTGGTTCATGGAAATCAGAATGAGGGTTAAGTATTCCAGTTTTCCTGGGAAAGTACTTGAGGGCAGGAATCCAACATAAGAAGTCACATCTGTCATGAAACACTATAAGTCATAAAGCCATATAGACGTCCAAAGTACAGAGATATTGCGAGTGATCCTGGAAGCTCCCGTCAAGGCAGAAAAATATATTCACTTGGAAGCAGAGGCAGGTGTTACCACAATTTTAAAGTTTACTAGATCAAGAGCCCCAACGCAAGATTCCACCACTCAGGGGAGGGGAGAGGGAGGGGGGTAGAGAGGGAGGGGTAGAGAGGGAGGGGAATAGAGAGGGAGGCGAATAGAGAGGGAGGGGGATAGAGAGGGAGAGGAGAAGAGAGAGGGAGAAGGGGGAGAGGAAGGGGGGGTAAAGTGGGGGGGAGGGAGGGTAGAGAGGGAAAGGGCGAGGGAGGGAGAGGGGTAGATAGGGAGGGGGTTGAGAGGGTGGGGTAGATAGGGAGGGGGCATCACCATCTTCCACCCCTCCCCATCTCCCTCCTCCAAACCCCCCCCCCCCCCATCTCCCTCAACCACCCCACTCCATCTTCCACCTCCTCATTTCCCTCATCCTCCTCCCCTCACTCCCATTCCCTGCCCCAGGACCTACCCAGGTCGTAGAACAGCGCCAGGGCCTGGAACTCGGCCTGGTTCTCGTACTCGGCCCGGCCCTGGCTGTAGAATCCAGCCGTCAGCTTGGCCACCGCCTGGGCTCCAGTGCAGGCCCCGACTTCATCTCTGGGCTCGTCCCTGACCCCGGACCCCGGCTCGTCCTTGGTTCCAGCGGCGGCCTCTTTTTCGGTCCCGGTCACATCCCAAGCTGCGGGCTCGACCCTCACTTAGCTCCAGCACCACCCTCCCCACCAGGCATTAGGTACCAGCAGCCGCCGCCACGTGAGCGCTGGAGTGCCCCTCCCTCCTGGAGTGTCCCGTCCTGCCTTGCAAGTGCATTGTGACAGCACTCGGGTTTTTTTCCCGAAATGCGTGAGTTTTCGGGCTGTTTTTAAAACTTTAAATGATTCAAAAGTTCAGAAATATAGGTGGGAATGCGACAGGAAGACGTTTAATGCCTCGACGGGAAAAATGTGAGTAGGATATGTGAAAATGGGAAGGCTGTGGCCTAGCGTTTGGAAGAAAATAGGAAAATAGGAAAATTAACCAGATTGACACCCCCACACAGCCACAAACAAGAGTTTTAGTAGTTATATAGATTTTAACGTAAGCAAAATGTCATCTCAAATGGGAAATGAAATTCATTATCTACATGTGTGGGAAAGAACTGCAGATGCTGGTTTAAATCAAAGGTAGATTCATTATCTACATAGCAAGCTTACAAACTTAGACTGGATACAGATATAGATCATCGGTTTGTAGATAAATTGGATTGGTAAATGTAAACATTGCCCTAGTCAGTGTAGGATAGTGTTAATATGCGGGGATCGCTGGTCGGCGCGGACCTGGTGGACCGAAGGGCCTGTTTCCGTGCTGTATCTTTAAACTAATCTAAACAGCATAAGATCTTACTAATGAAACATCACATTGGCTACAGAAAGGCTCAGAACATTGCTTCATGTCAGAAAGATCCGAAGGCTGTTGAAGGATGGCCAAATGTGACTGAAGTTAAAAAACATAAGGAAATAAAATGAACAGCTGTCTGCTAGGCTGTGCAATCCACTTACTTCCAACTAGTTTTATTGCTTTGCCCTTTAGTGTTGGATCCACTTGAAAATTGCCTCTGTTCCTGACTTTGTTTCTGTTGAGGTACTTGTTGATGAACCTGGCTACAAATGAGCATTGTGTGTGATTACCTCTTCAATTATAATATTATCTTATCAAATGAAATAATACACCTGTCATTATTTAATAAATCACGTTTTGGCAGTCCGATATTCGTCATGACACCCTTGCACGGAAGAACAGGGAAAATACAATCATAACAAAAATATTACACTTCAAAAGCACCACTATATCTTCAGGTAAAGAATGTTATTGATGCGCTCCTCATGTTGCATGACAACATTTTAATCCATCATTATTAGGCAGAGTTTTTAATATAAATATCGAAAGATAATCTAAATTCAACAGAACAGAAAATATAACATACTTCCTTGCTGCCATAGGATGCTGATAGAAAGCATGTTCACTATTTATTGTAAAAAACTGTTGCAGCCATCTAGTCTCATAATAAAGTCTCAAAGCCATTCAATTGCCTTTGGTATAAAGCAGTGGCGATGGTAACACTTGGAATACGGTAACAACTCACCACCACCACCTCAGGCATTGACAAATTGCCAAGTCTGGTTAACAAGGACCATTGCCTTAATAATAAATGCTTTCCTTTGCAGGTAATTTGAATGTCAGTTTACCAACGGTATTAAGGTCAACACCAATGTGGGCCATAAAGGGTGATGCAGAGAATTTCAGAGACCTTTAGACCGGCTGTGAATGAGCAAGAATCTGTATAGGTGAAAAATGTGAGGCCATCTCTTGTGGTAGAAAAAATAGAAACAGAGGATTCTTTAAATGGCAAGAGATTAAACGATGGCATACAAGGACAAAGGGCAACTATTGAAGATGCAATAATTTCCCCTACACCACCATCAAGGTACTTTAACAGCCTAATCTCTTGTTGCAGCCTCTTCTATATCGGCAAGCCCAGGTAGAGACTAAGCAATTGTTTTGCAGCATACCTGCAGTCAATCCCAGTGTTCTTCCCAGGGCACATTGTCAAAATAAAGAACAAGTCATTCAGGATGGAGCTGAGATTAAATTTTGACACCTGCGCTAAAATGACTGGAATTCATTGTCCAAGGAGGCTGTGAAATTTCAGTCACTAAGCATATTCAAGGCAGAGATAAACAGATTTTAGGTATTACGGGGATCAAGGAGTATAAGATTAATACTAAAAGGTGCTACAAAAGTAAGGAAAAGCCATATTACCGAATGATCAAGTAGGCACAAGAGGCTGAATAGCCTACTTCTCCCCCTACTTCTTGCAATAATTATTATCACTTTAATAAACAAATTTAAACCAACATGGCCTCAAATAATGTTACAGAGCTGCCCAAGCCTCGGTTTTAATTGATCCCTTGATTTTGTTGCATTCTATAATATCTTCTAAAAAATTTTGAAGAGCAAAGTTTCAGCAAAGTAGTAGGAAATCAATCATTTTGAAGTGATATACATTAATCAAATTATTAAAATTTACTTTAAAATTTACTCTGGGCTCAGATCAAGCACTTCTGTGGAATACGATAAGCACATCCTCATGATTAAATAGCTAATGTGCTGCCGAGCTGCACTACCAGATCAAAAAAAACGGCAAGCAACTATACCTGCCAAAAAATGGAATATTAAAACAGATAAGGATTCTAAAAAGATATGAAAGTAAAATTCAGATCCTCAGTAAAATTCCCAACAGGAAAAACATGCTGTCATCAGCTTCTTAAAGTTAAAGTCCAAAATCAAAGCCAAAGCAAGTGCTTCAGAAAACAAGCTGCAAAGACTAACAGAAGATAGTGGAGTTAATTTGCAGCATTTGGGTCACCTTCTGAACAATCTCTTCAAAGGATTATATCTCTATAAATAAGGTGTGCCACACTAAATTTTCTGCCAGAGTTTAATACAATCAACTTAATAATGGTGGCCGATTAGGAAAAGGGGAGATGCAGCGAGACCTGGGTGTCATGGTACACCAGTCATTGAAAGTAGGCATGCAGGTGCAGCAGGCAGTGAAAAAAGCGAATGGTATGTTAGCTTTCATAGCAAAAGGATTTGAGTACAGGAGCAGGGAGGTTCTACTTCAGTTGTACAGGGTCTTGGTGAGACCACACCTGGAGTATTGCGTGCAGTTTTGGTCTCCAAATCTGAGGAAGGACATTATTGCCATAGAGGGAGTGCAGAGAAGGTTCACCAGACTGATTCCTGGGATGTCAGGACTGTCTTATGAAGAAAGACTGGATAGACTCGGTTTATACTCTCTGGAATTTAGGAGATTAAGAGGGGATCTTATAGAAACTTACAAAATTCTTAAGGGGTTGGACAGGCTAGATGCAGGAAGATTGTTCCCGATGTTGGGGAAGTCCAGGACAAGGGGTCACAGCTTAAGGATAAGGGGGAAATCCTTTAAGACCGAGATGAGAAAGACTTTTTTCACACAGAGAGTGGTGAGTCTCTGGAACTCTCTGCCACAGAGGGTAGTTGAGGCCAGTTCATTGGCTATATTTAAGAGTGAGTTGGATGTGGCCCTTGTGGCTAAGGGGATCAGAGGGTATGGAGAGAAGGCAGGTACGGGATACTGAGTTGGATGATCAGCCATGATCATATTGAATGGCGGTGCAGGCTCGAAGGGCTGAATGGCCTACTCCTGCACCTAATTTCTATGTTTCTATAACAAATTTAACTCACTTACTTCCAGTTGCTTTTACTATTTTGCTCTACGACATCAGATCCATAGGAAAACATTCTGTATTTATGAGTTTGTTGATGCTGAGGTTCTGGTTGTGGAAGTTGACTAAATGGCAGGGTTTTGAGTAATTAACACTTAATTTGCTAAGACTATTAATAGTACAGAAGAATAAAATACTCAAAATTGATGCTGTTTATTTTCCACTATCAAATCCTGAGGCAGAGGATAAACAATCTCTGAAAATGTAATGCCAGCTTCAATGGGTCAGATCGTGCTCTGTTCTCCACAGCTCAGCACCCCTTTCAATACTAAGTTTGCACACTCTGACTCTGGGGTTAGAGATATTCCAGATGTCAGGTACCAGCTCATCCAACCTCCTGCTCTACCTCTGGATTTAACACCAAGTCCAATGGTGGCTCCAGAGTATATTCAGTTAAAATGTACTTTGCATTTGGCTGTTTCGATTTGTGCTGAACATGGGTGGTAGAACTAGTAACTCCATTTATTTGAGTAGGGTTCCCAAATGAACCAGATTTTTATTTTAAACTGCAGACATGTCCTTGGTTCCAGAGGAGGCCTCTTTCTCGGCCCCAGTCACGGCCCCATACCAAGCCCCAGTCTCGGCTCTCACTCCAGCTCGAGCACCAGGCTCGGCTCCAGCCAGTGCCCGTGGCACCACCCTCACCGTCGGGCGCCCTGCCACCACACGAGCGATGGAGTGCCCCAACCCCCCAGAGTGTCCCGTCCTGCCTTGCGAGTGCATTGTGACGTCACTCGGATTTGGCTCTCACTCCAGCTCAAGCACCAGGCTCGGCTCCAGCCAGTGCCCGATGCACCAACCTCGCCAACGGGAGCCACCGCCACGCAAGTGCTGGAGTGCCTCTCCCTCCCAGAATGTCCCGTCCTGCCTTGCGAGTGCATTGTGACGTCACTCAGGTTTTCCTTTCCGAAAAGGGTTTTCGGGCTGTTTTTAAAATTTTAAACGATTACAAACTTCAGAAGCACAGGTAGGAATGCGACAGGAAGATATTTATCGCCTCGACAGGATAAATGTGAGTAGAATGTGTGAAAATGGGGAGGCTGTGGCCTAGCGTTTGGTAGAAAGTAGGAATTAACCAGATATTCACGTACACACACAGCCACAAACAAGACGAAGAGTTTTAGTATTATAGAGATTATGTTGAAAAAAATTATCAATTTCAACCATGTTTAAGCATTTTTCAATTAGGATGACTTTAATAGAAGCAAAGGTAGACAAAAATGCTGGAGAAACACAGCGGGTGAGGCAGCATCTATGGAGCGAAGGAATAGAAGCAAGCTACCTGTAGCCATCATGGAGTTGAGACACAGGTTCCGTGACTTTGGCCTATTTTTACTCAATGTCCCCCTCTTACTGCATACAAGGACCACAGGATGGAAACCTCCAACATGGGTCATTCTATAATGTAGCAAGAAGTAAATGCACCCATGAAGGCAATAAAGGCATAAAGGCAAATGTGACCAGCCACTTAGGGCACATATGATCCAGCCCTGTATTAACCGTATCCAGTTAAGTCAAGTTTACAGTCAAATGCACAAGTACAGTGAGGTACAGGTATCATAGAAACATAGAAAGGCCATTCGGCCCTTCGAGCCTGCACCGCCATTCAGTATGATCATGGCTGATCATTCAACTCAATATCCTGTACCTGCCTTCTCTCCATACCCCCTGATCCCTTTAGCCACAAGGGCCACATCTAACTCCCTCTTAAATATAGGCAATGAACTGGCCTCAACTACCTTCTGTGGCAGAGAATTCCAGAGACTCACCACTCTCTGTGTGAAAAATGTTTTCCTCATCTCGGTCCTAAAGGAATTCCCCCTTATCCTTAAACTGTGACCCCTTGTTCTGGACCTCCCCAACATCGGGAATAATCTTCCTGCATCTAGCCTGTCCAACCCCTTAAGAATTTTGTAAGTTTCTATAAGATCCCCCTTCAATCTTCTAAATTCTAGTGAGTACAAGCCGAGTCTATCCAGTCTTTCCTCATATGAAAGTCCTGACATCCCAGGAATCAGTCTGGTGAACCTTCTCTGCACCCCCTCTATGGCAAGAATGTCTTTCAGATTTGGAGACCAAAACTGTATGCAATACTCCAGTTGTGGTCTCACCAAAACCCTGTACAACTGCAGTAGGACCTCCCTGCTCCTATACTCAAATCCTTTTGCTATGAATGCTAACATACCATTCGCTTTCATGAACAATTTTGATTGAGGCAGTGTCACAGGCACATACACTCAAACATACAGAAAACAAATTATATATAAATTACAGATTTTAAATTCTCCCTGTGACTGCGTGGGTTTTCTCCGAGGTTTTCAGTTTCCTCGCACATCCCAAAGACGTACAGGTATGTAGGTTCATTGGCTTGGTAAATGTGTAAATTGAGCCTAGTGTGTAGGATAGTGTTAATGCACACTGTATCTCTAAAGTAAACTTGAGGTTGTAGGAAGATATACTACAAAATGCTGGAGCAACGCAGTGGGACAGGCACAATCTTCGGGGAGAAGGAATGGGTGGCTTTTCAAGTCGAGACCCTTCTTCAGACTTGTAGGAAGATAGCTATTTCTTGACCTGGGGCTGTGGAGCTTGAGTCTCAATACTTTCAGTAGCTCCATTGCAGTTTTGGTAGTGAGAAGCTAGCCGCAGATGGCAGGAAGATAGTTGTTCCTCAACTTGCTAGTGTGGAACTTCAGTCTCAGTACTTTCCCTATCTCCTACCCGGATGGTGAGGATACTTGATGATAGATGCAGGAAGATATCCGCTCCTCAACCTACTTGAGTGGAACGTCAGTCTTAGTCTTTCAGTACCTCCTGCCCAATTGTAGCAATGAGAAGAGTCCATGGTGGGGATGGTGGGGATCGTTGATTAATTGTGCTGCCTTCTTGAGGCAGCTCTTCATGATTTTGAAAGTGGGGAGAGCTGCGACCGTAATGGACCAGGCTGAGTCCACCACTCTCTGCAGCTTCTTCTGTTTCTGTCCATTGGAATCGCCGCACCAGCCACGATGCAACTAGTCGGGATACTTTCAAATGTTTGTTAAGATGTTCAGACTTACAATTAATCACTTCAAACTTCTAAGAGAGGCACTGGTGTGCCTTCTTCATGATTACATCCATGTGCTGGGCCCAGGACAGGTCATCCGAGATGTTAATGTCCAGGAATTCAAAGCTGCTAACTCACTAATCTTATTGATGAAAGCTGGCATGTAGTTTTCCCACCTCCCCTTTCTGAAGTCAACAATCAGTTGTATGGTATTGTTGATATTAATCATATCATGTTTCTTCCTCAAATTTTACACATATATATAGAATATAAACAAATTCAATATAATTGATGCATAATTATATGGTTTGATCATAATAGGCTTCAATTATCCCACCGTTCTAATTATGCTTGTTGGCAAATCTATTGTCTTTTATTACTGTAATTTAATTTATAGTGCCGAGTAAATGTTGTTGAAACGACTTATTCTAATTTTACAAAAACATTACAAATTATGATGCGCCTGAAATTGTTTCGTATCTGGACAGATGTGTTGTTGGATATGGGTTGGAGTTAACATGTTTTATATTTTGGAGTCACGAGGAACTGTAGATGCTGGAATGTTGAGTGAAACACAAAGTGCTGGAGTAACTCAGCATATCAAGCAGTATCAGTCAGGATGCTGCCTGACCCGCTGAGTTACTCAGTACTTTTTATTTCACTGTTTTGTATATTGGCTCTCTACTGCAATATTCTACTATCAGTGAGCCTCAGCCTTATGTACTATAGAATAAGTTTTATACCAAAAACTGTGTTGACAGACTGAGGAGGGGGTGAGAGGGGGGAGAAGAGAAATCAACAAGGTGACTCATGCCCAGGAAAGTGACCTAGCAGTGCACAGTCATGTGCCTAGGGCATGTCTGAGCAGACACAGGTTTTGGTATAAAAACTGTTCAATAGTACGACATCGGGCTGCCCCTATTGACCACATGTGCAAAGAGTAATCTCACCATCACCGACATACTCTTCAGACCATCCAATGGGTATAAGGTCCTGTAGATCCACGCAGTCGCATCTTAAAGAATATGTCGTTATTTGCAGGCAGGATCATCAGAGCCATGTGAGAGTAGTGGATAGATCAAACTGGTCAAATCTATCGTTAGCTTTCACACTGCCCCAGTGCAGCCATAGCTTACCTGAGCCATGTTCAACACTATGAAGCTACAGCGCTCAGAAGTGAGGGAGAAATACTAGTTTCACCTTGACGACACTCTGGCTGCTCATAGACCATCGACTGGAGACCCCACTGGAAAGTAGAACCAGTTCAAGCAGATGGTGACTGAATCAGCAAAGATTGTTCTTCAATGGTTCAATGGTGCTTTGTCACATATGCAACTACACAGTGAAATTATTTTTGCATATATTACATGTGCTGGCGCTGCCATTGTTGGCGCCATTATTCAAAGTCTGGTCACTCGGTATACTGGAGCAGTCCCCGCAAACTAACGTCCCTCTTCTCTCCTCACCCAGCCACCTTTGTGTCCCGGGGGCACCTCCTGCAGCCAACTTTGAAGGTACCTCCTGAAGCCAACTTTGAAGGTTCACCTTCCTACAGGCAATAGCTGCAAACATGGGATATTATTAATGACTCAATTTACACTTCATATTGCCATGGGAAAGCAGCCAACATAAAAAAGACGTCCCACACCAGTCTTTCTTTCTTCTCCCTGCTCATCTCGCACCCGGTAGCCACCCTGTGTGCTCCCTGGTCACCGTTGAATTTCCCGCTGGCCGCAGTTGGAAACTGCTCATGGTGCCGCAGTGGGTTCATCGGGACTGGTTTGACGTAAACAATTAGATCAACAAACTACTGTAAGAAAAGTGCAATGCCTTTGGCAAGTAGCAGAATGATGTTACCTCTGCGTCAACAAGCGTCTAGCACTTGTAGGGCAAAGTCCAGTGAGAACGCCATAAAATGCAGAACAATTAGTCAGACCACATGACAGATGAGGTCTACCAATATGGTAACTCGAACAACTCAAAGGAGTTTTTCAGTTTGTTAAAAGTGGTTTATGGACTCCCAAAGCCCAGCATTAACCTGCTCCATGCCGCTGCAGGCTGCGTCCAATCTGTGCACTCAACCTCTGTAGGCCCTTCTCCAATTGCTCCATTTAGTTTGTTGACAAAGCAAGCAACACAAGCATTGGAGACATTTCTCCAAACTCAACAGACTCTACAGTTGACACTGCTGCTCTAGACAAAAAAGTCTACAATTATTTTTTTTCCAAAAATCCACAAAGCTATTGCAAAGATCAGACTGCAAGTTCCACAATTTCTGGCACTTGACTAACTTCAGGACAAAGTATTTATGTGTTTTCCCCAACAGCATATTTATATAACCCTGAATGTTCTTTCATCTTATCTGCTAATTGCAGATAGTCCAAAGATCTCAAAGGCAGGTGATCTATTGCAATATTTTCTAAGATTATAATGGTAAAGTTTACTTGACTGGACTTATCCTACAGAATTCTACAGCACAAGTAATCAAAATAAACTTTATGAAAGCTGAAATTTATGTGACAACCTGATTAACGAAATATTGCTAAGAAATCAGATTGAGTGAAAGTGTGTCATGCAAATAGTTCTGAATGTTCCAGGTACACATTTCACCCCATTTAGCAGTCCAGAGTCCAAATTATAACTGCCAATTCAATTTTGAGCCCAGTATATTTTTGAAGCCTCCCACAATGTCTGTTTGATTTGTTATTTTAACATAAAGCTAACCTAGTTGGGAGAAGGTCACGTGTGGCCAGAGCTCCCGAAGGACCACAGGCTACTGCCATGCCCCGGCAACAGGCCCGGCTCACCTGCCGTAGAACCCGGGGAAGCCGCCTGGAGAGGGAGCCTTGTCCAAAGCGCATTTCCTGTTCCGGGAACCAGATGGTGGAGGGAGTCAATGGTAGTGGACGCTGAGTGCCGGTGTGGAGAACCGAGGGGGGGGTCTTACCTTCCACAGCCTCAAGGTCACCACCCCCCCCCCCCCCCCAGGACATGAAACCTGAAGGCTGGGCAAGAGAGGGACAACGGTTCGCGGGACGATCCGGATGGAGGAAAGGGCTGCAATGGGCCTTTATGGCCAGCTGCAGCTGAGACTTTGAAAATGGCCGAAACCTGGCTACCGTTGCATGTTGACTTATTGGTCTGCTTCTATGCATTCAGCACTTAATTAGGGATTGTATATAATGGAATATAATCTCCTCGTATGCAAAAAATACAGAACTTATCAACCTGAGGGATCGTGAAACTTCCTCAAAGCAGTAAGAAAACAAATTCTCGTTTAATCTTTACTATTTTACTTCGGAGTCACGTGAGTGACTTCGTGAAGATTTCAAAGCTCTGTGATTTCACACCCTGGACAACGTCCATGCTTATCACACTGCCGCCATTCTGATGGAGGAAGGCTGTTAATGGAGTTCAGTCGAAACTGGCTGAAAAATCAACACAATTTATTAATCAAATAAACAACAAATAACCCCTAATTCGGGGACAGACATTCACTGAGCGGTTCCCAGGATAGCTTCTGCGAATGTCCAGGGGCGACCAGTGGCTTGTTATAGAACCGCTGAAAGGTTTCTTCACTGCCCCAGCCCGCAGTGGCAAGAATGTGGTCCATGGGCACCTCCATGGCCCTCGCCGCTGATGTGGATGCAGCCCTGGTGGAATGAGACTTAAAAATGTCAGTAGCAACTCCTGCTGCATCCAACACCACCCTGAGCCACCTGGCGATAGTCTGTGTAGTCACCCGATGATGCGGAGGTTTATGACTGATGAGGAGCCCCTGTTCCTTCATCCTGATAACTCCAGTAACTCGGATATAGTGGTGTAGATGGGTGACTATGCAGAGAGTGGCATCTACAGGGTACGCCCGAAATTCCAACTGCAGCCCATGCGCCCCTGGCCTGTGCTGTTTTAATAATTCTTTGACAAAGAAATTTATTTGACCAGGGGTGGCCACCATGCTGTCCAGTCGCAGTTTTTGTAACGTCTGGACTCGTTGGGCTGTAGTCAGTGCCATCAGCATCACCACCTTGAGGGTGAGCTGTTTCAGTGGTAGCTCATCCATTGGAGCCCAGCTCCTAAGTAGGGTCAGCACGATCCCCACATCCCACGTTACTGTATATCTGGGTCGTGGAGGGTTGGTGTTGAACACTCCCCTCATTAGTTTAGACACCAGGTGGTTGGAGCTGATACCTATATCCAGGTATGAGGACAGCGCACTCCTGGCGCTGTTAATGGCACTGTAGCTGAGGCCAGCATCGAAATGGAGGCCCGCTAGAAACTCCAGGACATCAGGTATTGTTGCTGAGTTTGAAGACTTGTTGGTCCGGGCACAGAACGCCTCCCATTTTCTGATCTGGGTGAGGTACTGTTTCCGAGTTGACTCTCGGCATGATGCGGCGATAAGGTCTATGGCTCGTGAAGAGATGCCTGCCCGGATGAGTGGTCTTTTCAAAACCTGCAGGCCAACAAGTTTAAATAGGATGACTAACCCCCGTAATGGGGTGAGTAATTAATTTGGGGTGTTTCCCAATCGCCATCCATGGTTGTTTTAAAATTTTAACGACCATCGGGTACCATGGTTGTGTAGGCTAGTCGGGAATGATCAATATGCCAGTTGCAGAGTCTAATTTAATTTTCTGCAATACCCGACTGATGAGGCAAAATGGGGGAAAAGCGTAGCAAAACCATTTCCCCCAATGGATAGAAAACGCATCCATTGCTATTGCCCCAGGGTCTGGTTCCCATGACCCATACGTTGGTATCTGATGGTTCAGCCTGGACGCAAATAGGTCAATATCTGGTGTCCCAAAATGAGCTATAATATCTCCAAAAATTTGGGGGTTCAACATCCACTCGATGTTGTCATTGAAGACTCGTGACCTGGTGTCCGCCACTGTATTAAGCTTCCCAGGCAAATAGGTCGCAGTAATCCAAATATTTCTTTCAATGCACCAGTGCCAAATTGTATTAGCCAATTCATCACAAGATAGCGACCTGATACCACCCATATGATTGATGTAAGCCACCACTGTACTATTATCTATTTGAAGGCGGACATGTAAATCACGTGAATTAGTACAGTAAGCCCGCAATCCATGAAATGCCCCCAGCATTTCTATATAATTTATCCCATGTGACTCCAGGAAGGTAGACTCATGAGAATTCCATCTGCCACCACAACTGGACATCGTATCTGTTGCTCCCCAGCCTTGTGCACTTGCGTCAGTTTGTAGCACGACATCTGGGTTGCTTACTATGATGGGTCTATGACACTCTCTAATATTGTCAACCCACCATTGAAGCTCGTTTCTAGCTTCCGGTGGTAACCGAATTGGCCGATCAACGTGCCCAGCATTTGTTTTTAATGCGGTGATTTTTGATCTTTGTAAATTTCGGTAGTGTAGCAGTCCAAATCGTGCAGCTGGGAATGTAGCTACCAATTTGCCTATAACTTTTGCTGTTTGCCGAATAGTCGGTACCCTGGCGCAAGCAAGATTGTGGCACTCTTCTATTATAGCAGTAGCTTTATTAGTTGGGATGGTAATCTTCATTAAATTGGTGTCTAGGGTAAACCCAAAATAATCCATAACCCGTACCGGATGCAATTTTGATTTGTCTGGATGGATTACAAACCCCAGCTTCTCGAACAGAGCCTTGGTTGCAGCCACTCCTTGAATTGCCAATTGGAGGGTCTGACCCACTATAAGAATATCATCCAAATATGCCATTACCGTATAATTTTGTCGTCAGAGAAGAGCCAATATAGGTTTTACCAATTTGGTAAACAGCCTAGGGGCTGTGGTGATTCCATTGGGCAATGCCTTGTACTCCCATAATTGACCCTTCCAGACAAACTTCAGAAATTTCCTGTGAGCCTCAGCAATGGGTACCGTATAGTATGCATCTTTCAAATCGATGCATGCCATAAAGTACCCTGGGTAAAGCATCTGCCTAGCTGTTTCTAAAGTATCCATTTTGAAATGGGTATATTGTACAAAAGTGTTCAACTCAGTTAAGTCTATTATAATCTGACATCCCCCATCTTTTTTAATTCTGGTGAAAATGTTAGACACAAATTCAACAGGTTCATGCTCGGTTTTGCCAATTACCCCTTTTTCCGCTAGCCGTATAATTTCAGTATGTCCTGCCTCTACCTCTTTTTGGGATAGAGAAAAATTCCTATGAGGGGAATGCTGAGTAGGGGGATTTATACCTCCAATAAATTCTATAACATACCCTTGAACACTTTGTAAAATAAACTCATCTGTGGTGACAGTTTTCCAAATGTCCAAGAAAGTCCGTGCGGGAGGAGATGCTACGGCGTGAGAAGAACCAGATCCCCTTACCTCCATGGTTAACGGCGGTTCCGTTTTGGGTGGACGTTGTGGAGGTTGATGGGGCGGCGGCCGCATTTTCCATGCAGGCTGCTGTTGGCCTTGCCCTAAAAAAGGTCGTTGTGTTTGATGAGATGGAGATAGATAGGATCTTTGTGCCCTGTCCGGCAGCCGTGGTTTCCAAGTTGTATTAGGCTGTTGCCGGTGATATGGGTGAAGTCTGGTCGATGGAGGCTTCATGAGGCCCGCTGTTTTGGCCTCCTTGTCCAATTCCTTCACCTGTTTGGACAGGTCTCCGAATAACTGATGCGGCGGTGGAGCGGTTGATGGTCGGCACAACCCCGCGAATTTGGGATTGAGTGTGGGTTTTATGGAGCTCTTACGCAGGCGGTTTATTTCATATTGGGCGTTGCATAGGAGTGCCAGTGCATCTTGCTGTTCACTGGACACATTATCCCCGTCCAGGGTCCTAGCAAACGCCGTTATGCCCGTGGAGAGAACTTTTAAGATACGCTGGAGGCGGACATCCTGCATCCTGGTGGCCGTACTCAAGTGTCCCCAGATCTGGGCATTAACCAAGGGCACACTGAGGTTGATGCAGTTCTCGGGCGGTTTTATTTTCTCCAAGGTATTATTGAGAATCTGACTCTGAAGTTGGTGTGTAGTCAGGTAATCAATGGTGCCCGCCAATTTGTGGTGCAGAGGTTCACCTGTCTGGGTGGTAGCGGCAAACTTACTCACCACTTCCAGCATATCCTCCTCATGCTCTGGCTCAGCGGTCACTGGCTGTCCCGGGTCGTCTTCAAACGCAGCAGCTGGGCAATCACTCACGCTTCTGGCTGGAGACGATGAGATGCTGAATGGGGTCCTCGCACGGCTAGTGGATGCCCACGAGTCCCGCTCTTCTCGTTCCCGGTCCCGCTGGAGGAGTTGCTCCACTAAGAGCTCCAACCGCTCAATGCGACCGTCCCTGCTATCTGCAGCGGACAAGCCGACTTCCCCAGGCCCTGAGAATTCACTGGGGCTTCCACCATCGGACCACACCCCCTTAGGGTGCTGTCTAGGGTCCAATGGCAGGTTGTCGTGACCTACAGCCCAAGTAGGATCATACGACTCCCGCACGGACTCTCCGCTAGTCTGTCTTCTCCCAGACTGTGGCGGCCCACCTGTCTGATATGAAGGCAGGTGAGTTGAATCGGCGTCGGCCCCCGGAACCTGGCTCCCCGGAGTCCGTGCAGGCTTACCTCCACACTTGCCCATCTTTTGGCGTGGAGGCGCATGGTCGGCCGCTCCCAGAGCTGAGCTGACCGACCGCTTCCTGCTGCCACCTCCGCCCTTGACCGCAGCCTGACGGGGTGTGTTGTTGGCGGTATCTGCTCCAGCAGGCCTACACGACGCAGCAGTGATATTGCCAGACTGCACTATGGCAGATCTCCCTGGCAGCGGTTCATTATGCACATTTGCAGGGCTCCCCTGTCGGGTCTTCTGGAGCTCGGGAGGGGTTGCTTGTGGAAAGCGAGACCCCTTGCCACGTACCTGTTTTCCTCCTCTTTTCTTGAGGGAAGGGGGCACGAAGTCTGGATCCATATCCAGCTCCGGCGCGGTAAACCACTCGGGTGAGTCGCCCCCTGAATGAGCGGGAGCGCCCGCCTTCCGCAATCCAGCCCCCACATGCCTCGAAGCTGCCGGTATTGCTTGCAGCTCCGGGGACAAGGGCCTTTGGCTGGTCGAGGCTCGGCTCCTCGACAGCGTTGCCTTCTTCTTGCCCTTGTCCATCCTGTGGAGTAAAGGTAAATACTTACCTACCGGCCTTATGAAGGAGCCCGAGGAGAGAGCGCACTCCCCCCCACAGCCTGTCGAATGCGCGCGACGATATGCCGCGCATGCGTGCTGGCGGGGTCTTCACGAAGTGACTCACGTGAGTCCGAAGTAAAATGTGATTGTACCTTGGTACACATGACAATAAAAAGAACCAAAGGACAAAGGACAATTAAAAGAACCTTATAAGGAATTGGCTCCTTATGTAAAACTGTGTCTTTTGTTCTTTTAACATTTCTGTCTTTTGATATTTCTTGCATTCGCCTATGTTGCATTTTTGCAACACCAGATTTATTTCTTTGCAAACACTATTTCCCCCCTGCTGCTAACAGCTGTGGTCTCACAACAACATTCCTCTGCACGAGTAAAAACAGTTGCAACTGTGGGGATCAAGTGATGGGTAAATAGCACTTTGAGTCTTGACATACAGATGCATCTTAAATGCCTTCAGCATCTGTTTCACTGAGCACAAGTTTCAGATTAGATCTACCACAAAGACAAAAATAGCTTTATCTGTGATTGTGAACCATAACATTACATTTTGTGCATCAGGATTTTTACAAGGGCCGTTTGCTTCATCAGTCTACTGATGAATAAAACATGTAAGAGACCTGCTTACCTTAGAAAACATACAGAGGTCAATATAGTTACAGGCCACATTACAAGAGTCATGTAAATTCAGTACAACTAATAACCAGGTACCAAAAGCATAAGTGATCTTTGATATTGACAAGGCAAAGAACTGAAAGTGCAGTTGGCATTGAAGATGATGACTCATCTTTCCTATGTTCATCTGAAGGAAGTTATGAATCAATGAAGACAGATATCAGTGAAGCAATTTGGCAGCATAGAGACAGAAATTAGAACTACTCAGAGAGGAGAGCTAGGTGTTATACAGATACCAATGGTACTGGGTGTTGTACATATACTGGGTGCCAACAGATGAAGCGGATGACAGTTTTTACATGACATGGATACAGGGCTTCCATTAACAAAAAATCTTGGTATATCTCTGTGTGAAAATTGCAGGTGGGGCTGGAAAAGAAAGGCGATACCAACAATGATCAGATAAATAAAAATTCTGATGAAATACTTAAAATGCTAGCCTTATTTCTCATATCACAGATGCTGCCTGACCTGCTCAATGCTTCCAGTATGTTTCATTGTATTCCAGAGTCCACAATATTTTGCTTTTAAAATAAAAGTGAATCCTATGGAAGAGCCACCCCAGAAGGCTGTGCATTGAGGAGAGGCTTCAAAAGGGTCTATAATCAGCTTTGTGAAAGTCTGGAGAAAGGTACAAAAGGAAAACAAAGATACCCATCTCATGCCACAATCAACCACCACAGAGAATGTTCTTTGAGAGTTTGGTCACACAACACTGTAACTTATTGCTCACGTTTTTACTCCTCCACCTGTAGGCAATTAGAAAGAACATCAAGTTTGCAGAATGCAAAGAATAACATTTTCCGTTCATGATTTTTCAAATTATGTTTTTATATTCTACTGAGAAAGCTGCAATGGTCACAATATGATGCTCGCAGGCTGCCTTAGTTCCCCAAATGCATTCAGCAATCAAATTATTTTAATGCTTTATGTTTAAATTGAATACAGAAAAAATAATCAAAAATATGCGGGTTAAATGTGTTTTTAAAGAAACGTCTCTAAAGGTTTCTACTGATATTCTTTAAGAATGCTGATTTAAAATAGATGTTTATGTTTACAGCAATTCAAATACAAATATATGCTCAGAATTAATATTGTATAATCTACCTGTTTTTTGTCGTTTTTGCTGAATTTGGCATTGGTGTCATCCCACTAGCTGTACTGCCCTGATTGCTCCTCATACTGGGATATTGAAACTCGGTCCTATAATTATTCAGTACTGTTGGCTGGTTGTTTTGTTGTCTGCTTTGTAGCGATCCTCTGCTGCCTTAAAGTTTAATAATTAAACGTGTCAAACTTTTCCTCGAGAGTTGAAATAGAAAAAAGATCTTTTTACAATAGCATTTGATATATCTATTTAATTAGGATAGTTTTCGCTGTACAACGTAAGAAAATGTTTGCCATCGCAATAAAGATTTATTTGTTCTAAACAGTCAAATTGTGATGGTGTAAAAATATGTCCTGATTCTTAAGTTGTTTTTTTCAAATTTAGCAGTAAATTTGACATTTCCCAATTGCTTTGAAAGGAAACAGAAGCATTACTGCTTTCTAAGTATTGTTCAAAACACCTTCACATTCCTCAGATAAATATGCTCAGAGAAACAATTTGGAGAAATAGCCATGAAAACAAGCAGAGCACAACAAAATGGTGAATGTTTGGAAAAGAATCAACTTAGATACCCGCAGGTGGTGAATCAAAACTCTCTGGTGTAGGAAAATTACTACTGGAGCCCAACTCATGTTCCTTGGGATTTGAAGTTAATGGCAATCGGGTTCTTTTCTTTTGGTTGAAAAGTAATAAAGGAAGACACCCTGAAAAACACAATTTAAATAAATTAGTGCAATCTCCATAATCATAATGACCAGAAGTGTAATTAAAATGCAAATCTATATTACTAAAAGTCTTATCTTGACCTGTTCTGTATATTGATTTTAGAAAAACGCTGCCACTTACGGCTGTGATTTTTGGCCAGCCTACTCAGAGTCCCCCTCCGCTGCACAGGACAAGAGGATTTTTCCCATCGATGAAAAATAAGAGTTATTAGTGTTTAAAAAATGTTGAGATTCTCTCTCCTGAAGGCCACGCCCCTTCTGGAGGAACTATAAAACCCATGAGTGGAGGTGCCTCAGTTCTCTGCAAGATGGGGGAGCGAGAGGTTGCAATTCTCAGTCTGAGCTGTGAATAACACTGAACACATGTCTACTAAACTGTGAGTGGTTTTACTGACCTGTCAGTGCCCTTAATGTGGTTTCAAAATGTAGTTTGAAAATGCAAAAGTGTGCTTTGGTTTGAAAGTGCTAAAGCTGTGTTGCCTTTGGTTTTGAAAGCGCTAAAGCGAGCTGCCTTGCCTTTGGTTTTGAAAGTGCTAAAGCGAGCTGCCTTGCCTTTGGTTTTGAAAGTGCTAAAGCGAGCTGCCTTGCATTTGTTTTGAAAGTGTTAAAGCGAGCTGCCTTGCCTTTGGTTTTGAAAGTGCTAAAGCGAGCTGCCTTGCCTAATTAGAGCTGCCTTTCCTTCTAAAAATTAAAAGTCTAATCTTGACCACTTCCTGTTTGCGCCTTATATTGATTTTAGAAAAAACGCTACCACGTACGGCTGTGATTTTTAGCCATCTTACTCAGAGCCCCCCTCCGCTCATCGGGTGCCGAGGATTTTTCCTATAGATTAAAAATAAAAGAGTTATTAGTGTTTTAAAAATGTTGAGATTCTCTCTGCTGTCAATCACGCCATGAAGGCTGCGCCCCTTCTGGTGGGGGGGGGGGGGGGGGACAATGAAACCCAGAAGTGTGGGCGTGGCTCAGTCTCTGCAAGATGGGGGAGAGGTCACTGTCTTTAGTGGCCTTGCACCCTGCTTGAAATGGTATGAAACTGCACTTGAATTTGGTGCCCTTGCACCCTACTTGAAATGGAATTTCAAGGAATAGCCGTGAGTCAACTGCGAGCCCATCAGCCGTGAGTGAGTGAGCTACCAGCACAAGAGGCTTGAGTGACTGAGCCGCCAGCCCAAGAATCCATTCGGCCCACAATGTCCATACTATCCCTCTGGAAACCAATCCCTTCAGCACACAACACCCATTGGAGAGGTGGAATGTTGCGTTGGGGGACCAGCCCTCCCGTGTGATGCTGGGACCCAACGGGTCCCAGTTAGTCTAGTAATATATAGAAATTTCCAAACATGGCCAAAACTTGCTTTCATTGTACCCTAGCCTTTCACCAAGAATGTCAAAGTAAAATAGTTAGTGTGTGAATATCTCAAATGGATAATATGAAGACGCAGCTTATGGAAAGGCTTCAGGGGAAAAGGTTCTTACAAAACAAAATGAAAAGGGTAAAGATCACTTAAAAGAAATTCAGTGATTAAACAGTGACATTAATTGTTAATGCAGTTATTTTGGACAGATTTAACCTTTATTTTTCTACAATAACATTAAATGTCCAAGGGAAACCACCAATATTGCAATGCAATTAGTTACATATTTACCACACAAATAGGCCATACAGCCCAAAAGGTCTGTCACTGTGATGATGGAGGCACAACAGGCTGCAGGTGCTGTACTCTGGAGCAACTAAGTGTCATTGACTCAAAAGTGAAGGAAGGAAGGAATAACATTTTTGAGTAATGAGGAAAGGGTAGTTAGCAGTCTTGTTGTGCGTGGCCCTTTGGGCAAGAGTGACCATAATATGGTTGAGTTCTTCATTAGGATGGAGAGTGACATTGTTAATTCAGAAACAAGGGTTCTGAACTTAAAGAAAGGTAACTTTGAGGGTATTAGACGTGAATTGGCTAAGATTGACTGGCAATTAATTCTAAAAGGATTGATGGTGGATATGCAATGGAAGATATTTAAAGACTGCATGGATGAACTACAAAAATTGTTCATCCCTGTTTGGCAAAAGAGTAAATCAGGGAAGGTAGTGCATCCGTGGATGACAAGAGAAATCAGGGATAGTATCAAAGCAAAGGATGATGTGTACAAAGTAGCCAGAAAAAGTAGCATACCAGAGGACTGGGAGAAATTCAGAGACCAGCAGAGGAGGACAAAGGGCTTAATTAGGAACGGAAAAATAGATTATGAAAGAAAACTGGCAGGGAACATAAAAACTGACTGCAAAAGTTTTTATAGATATGTGAAGAGAAAGAGATTAGTTAAAACAAATGTAGGTCCCTTGCAGTCAGAAACAGGTGAGTTGATCATGGGGAACAAGGATATGGCGGACCAATTGAATAACCACTTTGGTTCCGTCTTCACTAAGGAAGACATAAATAATCTGCCGGAAATAGCTGGGGACCGCGGGTCAAAGGAGGTATTGAGTGAAATCCAGGTTAGTCGGGAAGTGGTGTTGGGTAAATTGAATGGATTAAAGGCCGATAAATCCCCAGGGCCAGATAGACTGCATCCCAGAGTACCTAAGGAAGTAGCTCCGGAAATAGTGGATGCATTAGTGATAATCTTTCAAAGCTCTTTAGATTCTGGAGTAGTTCCTGAGGATTGGCAGGTAGCAAACGTAACCCTTCCTTTTAAGAAGGGAGGGAGAGAGAAAACGGTGAATTACAGACCAGTTAGTCTAACATCGGTAGTGGGGAAACTGCTAGAGTCAGTTATTAAAGATGGGATAGCAGCACATTTGGAAAGTAGTGAAATCATTGGACAAAGTCAGCATGGATTTACGAAAGGTAAATCATGTCTGACGAATTTTTCGAGGATGTAACTAGTAGCGTGGATAAGGGAGAACCAGTGGATGTGGTGTATCTGGACTTCCAGAAGGCTTTCGACAAGGTCCCACATAAGAGATTAGTATACAAACTTAAAACATATGGCATTGGGGGTTCAGTATTGATGTGGATAGAGAACTGGCTGGCAAACAGGAAGCAAAGAGTAGGAGTAAATGGGTCCTTTTCACAATGGCAGACAATGACTAGTGGGGTACAGCAACGCTCAGTGCTGGGACCCCAGCTATTTACAATATATATTAATGATCTGGATGAGGGAATTGAAGGCAATATCTCCAAGTTTGCAGATGACACTAAGCTGGGGGGCAGTGTTAGCTGTGAGGAGGATGCTAGGAGACTGCAAGGTGACTTAGATAGGCTGGGTGAGTGGGCAAATGTTTGGCAGATGCAGTATAATGTGGATAAATGTGAGGTTATCCACGTTGGTGGCAAAAACAGGAAAGCAGACTATTATCTAAACGGTGGCCGATTAGGAAAAGGGGAGATGCAGCGAGACCTGGGTGTCATGGTACACCAGTCATTGAAAGTAGGTATGTTGGTGCAGCAGGCAGTGAAGAAAGCGAATGGTATGTTAGCTTTCATATCAAAAGGATTTGAGTATAGGAGCAGGGAGGTTCTACTTCAGTTGTACAGGGTCTTGGTGAGACCACACCTGGAGTACTGCATACAGTTTTGGTCTCCAAATCTGAGGAAGGACATTATTGCCATAGAGGGAGTGCAGAGAAGGTTCACCAGACTGATTCCTGGGATGTCAGGACTGTCTTATGAAGAAAGACTGGATAGACTCGGTTTATACACTCTAGAATTTAGGAGATTGAGAGGGGATCTTATAGAAACTTACAACATTCTTAAGGGGTTGGACAGGCTGGATGCAGGAAGATTGTTCCCAATGTTGGGGAAGTCCAGGACAGGGGGTCACAGCTTAAGGATAAGGGGGAAATCCTTTAAGACCGAGATGAGAAAGACTTTTTTCACATAGAGAGTGGTGAGTCTCTGGAACTCTCTGCCACAGAGGGTAGTTGAGGCCAATTCATTGGCTATATTTAAGAGGGAGTTAGATGTGGCCCTTGTGGCTAAGGGGATCAGAGGGTATGGAGAGAAGGCAGGTACAGGATACTGAGTTGGATGATCAGCCATGATCATATTGAATGGCAGTGCAGGCTCGAAGGGCCGAATGGCCTACTCCTGCACCTAATTTCTATGTTTCTATGTTTCTAAATTAAAAAATAAAAACAGATTGATAGTGGAGGATAGTAAATCACATCAAATGTGATAGTAAATCACATCAAATGTAAAATTACAAAGAGTACATCAAAGGTTGTAAAGAATACTTAAAATACGATTTTTTCATAATGAAAAACATTTGCTGAATAAAAGTACCTGACGTTGCTCGTGTAGAACTATCACTAATATTTCTCTTCATGGTTAAATCTCCGAATTACAGAATACAGTCAAATATTCGGCAACCTATAGGATTGAAGACCAATATTAATGGGTAATTACAAAAATCACGATTTAATGTATATTTGAATTAATTAACCCATATGAAAAAAAGACCACAATTAACATTGATTGTAATTAACATCCTTTGAACTTAGATAAAACATATCATCAGGGGACAAGGAACTGCAGATGCTGGCTCCGGCCTTTCTCGGAGACCGGCCCAGAGCTTCAACAGCAGGTGCAGAGGAACTTTAACATTGCGGAGTGGGGGCGATCCCTTGCCGGGGATCGCCAGAAGTGCTCCGACCGCCGGCCTGCAGACTATAACATCATGAAACCGCGGTCTCCAGAGCTTCTAGCTGTGGGCGCAGCATGGACTTTCCATCGCGGAGCCTGGGATCCCTTGCCGGGGATCGCTAGAAGTGCTTCGACCACCAGCCTGTGGCCTATAACATCGTGAAGCTGCGGTGAGAAAGTGGCCGATTCGGGAACTCCAAGCCGCGCAATGTGTGTTCTGTGCTGTCCCGACCTCGGAGTTTCGATCATCCCGACAAGAGAGGCCGTCCGTAGCGGCGACTACGGAGGGTTCATGGCCCCGACCACGGTGAACAAAAGAGGAAGGTTGACTGAACGTTATTGCCTTCTATCACAGTGAAGAATGTTGATTCCATTGTGGTGAATGTTTATGTTAAATTCTATTGTGTATTGTGTTCTTTTTGATTGTATGGCTGCATGGTAACTCAAATTTCACTGGACCTTAATTGGTGCATGTGACAAATAAATGTGAACTTGAACTTGAACAAATAAGACAAAGGGCTGGAGTAATTCAGTGGGTCAGGCAGCATATTTTGAGAACATGGATAAGTGATAGTTAAGTTTGGGCCCTTTTTACAGACTGGGAAGGCATCATAGAGGGGGAGCAGTGAGAGAGGTCTCACAGAACTCTGGTCGGAGAGACGAGGAGAACTTCTTCAAATTAGGTATACCTTGAGGAGATTTTGCAGTAGAGCAGTAAAAAGGAGAGACAAGGAACTGCAGATGCAGGTTTACCAAACAAATACAGAAAGTGATGGAGTAATTCAGTGGGTCAGGGAGCATCTCTGGATAACATGGATAGAAGATGTTTTGGGTCAGGACCCTTCTTCAGACCCACATAATAATACCACTGGATTATAAAATAATTCCTGCCACTGAAGCATTTTGAGGCCAGTTAATTCTTAAGGAGTACTATTTGTCACACCACTTCACCCATCAGCGCTGAGATCAAATTGTAAACAAGACAAGGAATCACTTTGTCAGCACATATCTTCTGCTCACTGAATAAGGAGAATCAATAAAACAAGTTGTTGGAAAACCTCAGACTAAATTTAACAGCTAGCTCTGCACTTTGTTAATAACCTCCCATCTTCAGGCGAACAAAGATCATAATTTGTACTTCTGTTCTTCCAAATTCTACTTGGAGTATCTGTAACTTAGACCAGCCTCAAATAGAACCAAATTCTATCAGATATTCCAGGTAGGTTTAGTATAATGGTCAGATATATAAACTTGCACTCTGGGTGCAGTAGACATCTTGTTGTATCCTTGTCATTTTGGTCAGTTCACACTTAATTTGAAATAAAGCATTGATGATCGAGTACCAGGGGCACAGAACTCACGTAGGTTCCAAGACAAGTTGCTTGAATATCAAATATCTGAAAAAGGGTCCCAACCGTAAACATCATCTGCCCATTTCCTTCCATAGATGCTGCCTACCCTGCTGAGTTCCTCCAGCAGTTTGTCTCCTTGCTCCACATGCCAGTGTCTGGTGCCTCTTGTCTCCCTCCAAAGCAACTTTTACAGATTTACAAAACTTTATTATACTCCAAGAAGATGTGGAGCAGAGAGCAGGAGCAAACCATCTATTGCCTTGCTGAAGGTCAGTGGGTAAACTGGGAAACGGAAAGGTGGAAGAATCCTTGCCAGGTGCAACTAAAATAGCATACAGTCATATTTTTATCTATTTTATTGTCAATGTTTATCGACCTTTGTAGACTTTGTATCCAGAGATGCCAACCCTAAATTTAGTTCACAACATTCAACCCATTTGTCCGTAACAAATGGGGTTAAATGCATTTCTCTCCGTAACATACTCACTTGGGGTTGTTGCCGGCGGCTAACTGGTGCAGATCAGCGGGGGGCGGGCGCACTTGGCAAGGTTGTCGGCGGGTCTGCGCCTGCGCACTGGGTGGGGGTGGGGGGGAGGCCCGGTGATGGGGCTGCCGCGAGCGGCCGGCTGGCGGCAAGAAAGTGCCGCTGATCGCGCGGGCCGGCGCCGCCCGGGCTCTGGGCCGGGCATGGCTGCGAGCTGCTGGGCTGGCAAACCGGGGGCACATGGCGCCGGCGTTCACCATGGGAGGAACACCGGCGCGGCGGTGTTCCGTAACAGCATGTTTGGCTGCCGGAACACCGTAAAAAGGTTATTTCACCGGGACAAAATACGGCGAATCCGGGACACTTGGCATCTCTGTGTATCCGTTAATAACACGCCACCGAGTAAATCTGGGGATCTAAATAGGAATTAGTGGTGCTATTTAACACATAACCCTCTCATTCCTGTGAAAAGCCAGGGAGTAAATTTGGATTTTAATTAGAAACTAGTGGTGCTATATAAACACATACCCCTCCCATCATTCCAGTGAAAGGCGTAAATCTGGGGTTTTAATGGGAATTAGTGATGCTATTTAACACAAAATCCTCTTACTCCTATGGCAATTGAGGCCAAATCCTGATGTGGGAAGCTCTTATGTGTAGTAAGGAACTGCAGATGTTGCTTTACACCAAGGGAACGTGAGGCCCAACGGAATTTGGAGCACCTCATATTTTGCTTGGGCCAGTCGTATGAATATTGATTCTGTCCCTCTCCCACCCTAGTTTCACTGTCCTCCTGATTAATTTTACTGATCAAATGCCTCGTTCACGTTGTCACCTTCCCCTCCGCTAACAATGAACCATTCTACATTTCCTTGATCACTGTCTGCTTTGATCTGTCCTTTTCACCCCTTACCCGCCATATCTGTGTCTTCCTCTCCCCTGACTCTGTCTGAAGAAGGGTTTCGACCCAAACGTCACCCATTCCTACTCTCCAGAGATGCTGCCTGTCCCCCTGAGTTACTCCAGCATTTTGTGTCAATCTGTGGGATCCTCTTCCATTGGAAGGGTGCTGGCCATTTCCAAGCACCTTTGCCCTTTCAAAACACTCAGTGCATCCAATGCAGATTTGTTTCCCTCAGTGCATCCAATGCATTTATTTTCCCTCAGTGCATCCAATAGTTGTATCCCCCCCCTGCATCCAAGGCAGATTTATTCCCCCCCAGTGCATCCAATGCAGATTTATTGCCCCCCAGTGCATCCAATGCAGATTTATTCCCCCAGTGCATCCAATGCACAGATGTATTTCCCCCCAGTGCATCCAATGCACAGATTTATTTCTCCCCAGTGCATCCAATGCACAGATTTATTTCCCCCCGATTTCTCCCGACTGGAAGCCCCAAACCAGCGCCATTTCAGTCATAACGCACCTGACGAACCTCGGGCGCAGACGGTGTAAGAGGCTCGGCTCGGCGCGCGGTGCGGCTCGGCTCCGGCGGTGGGTGGCGCCGCGTTGGTGTCGTCCACTCGCCGCTCCCCGGGCCTGGGCCTCCCGCTCTCCCGCCCACCGCGCGGCCAACGGCAGCGACACGAGGCGGCGGCGGGAACCCGGCCTCGCGCGTCACGACACCCCCCAACTGACGTCACTGAACCCAACTTATTGTCTTGGCCAAAGGTAAACACGAAGATTGTCACAAGAAGCTGGAGTTATAAGTTAGGCCATTCTGCCCATCAACTCTACTCTGCCATTCAATCGTGGCTGATCTGTCTCACCCTCCTAACCCCATTCTCCTCCCTTCTCTCCATAACCTCTGACACCCGCACTAATCAATAATCTATCTCTGCCTTTATAAATATCCACTGACGTGGCCTCCAAACCTTCTGTGGCAAAGAATTCCACAGATTCCCCATCTTCTGACTAAAGAAAGGTATCCTCATTTCCTTCCTAAAAGAATGTCCTCAACCGGACAGGTAGCATCTCTGGAGAGAAGGAATGGTAGTTGTTTCTGGTCGAGACCCTTCTGCTGCCCGTCCCGCTAAGTTACACCAGCTATTTGTGTCTATCTTCGGTTTAAACCAGCATCTGCACTTCCTTCCTCCACAAAGATAGACACAATCTTTGCACCTTCTCCATGTTACAGCATGGATTTCCTCAGTGTGCTCTAATTTCCTCCCACATCCCAAAAACGATAAATTGACCCCAGTGTGTAGGGAGTGGATAAAAAAGGCGTTGGAAGGAACTGCAGATGCTGCTTTCAACTGTGGATAGACACAAATTGCTGGAGTAACTCCATAGGCCAGGCAGCATATCTGGAGAGAAGGAATGGGTAACGTTTCGGGTCGAGACCATTCTTCAGACTGAGAGTCACGGGAAAGGGGAATCGAGAGATATAGACGATGATGTGGAGAGATAGAGAACAATGAATAAAAGATATGCAAAAAAGTATGATGATACAGCCATTCTGGTGTAGGAAGGAACTGCAGATGTTGGTTTCAACCAAAGATAGACACAAAATGCTGGAGTAACTCAGCGGGACAGGCAGCATCCCTGGAGAGAAGGAATGGGTGACGTTTCGGATTGAGACCCTTCTTCATTTGGTTCATTTGCAACCAATCACAATGTGACAAAGAACCCACTGCAAACCTCATTGCTGAACCTCAGACTATCTTTAATCAGAGTGCGCTGGCTTTACCTTGCACTAAACGTTTTCCCTTATCATGTATCTATACACTGTAAATGGCTTGATTGTAATGATGTATTGTCTTTCCAGTCGTTGGATGGAAAGGGTCAAGAGTTTCAAATTCCTGGGCGTGCACATTTGTGAAGATCTTTCCTGGTCTGAGAACACAGATGCAATTATTAAGAAAGCTCATCAGCGCCTCTACTTCCTGAGAAGATTACGGAGAGTCGGTCTGTCAAGGAGGACTCTCTGTAACTTCTACAGGTGCACAGTAGAGAGCTTGCTGACCTGTTGCATCGTGGCTTGGTTCGGCAACTTGAGTGCCCTGGAGAGGAAAAGTCTACAAAAAGTAGTAAACACTGCCCAGTCCATCATCGGCTCTGACCTTCCTTGCATCGAAGGGATCTACCACAGTCGCTGCCTCAAAAAGGCTGGCAGCATCATCAAGGACCAACACCACCCTGGCCACACACTCATCGCCCTGCTACCTTCGGGTGCATCCAATGCAGATTTGTTTCCCTCAGTGCATCCAATGCATTTATTTTCCCTCAGTGCATCCAATAGTTGTATCCCCATCCCCTGCATCCAAAGCAGATTTATTTACCCCGTGCATCCAATGCAGATTTATTGTCCCCCAGTGCATCCAATGCAGATTTATTCCCCCTTGCATTGGATGCACCCGAAGGTAGCAGGGCGATGAGTGTGTGGCCAGGGTGGTGTTGGTCCTTGATGATGCTGCCAGCCTCAGCATCAGGAGCCTGAGAACTGCAACGACCCAGTTCAGGAATAGCTACTTCCCCACAGCCATCAGGCTATAAAACTTGGCTTGGACAAAACTCTGAACATTAATACCCCTCCATGTGTTATTTGCAATTTATTAATTTATTAATTCATGTGTGTATTTACGTATATAATTGTGGTCAATGCCTACTATGTTCTGTTGTGCTATGCAAAGAAAGAATTTCATTGTCCTGTCAGGGACACATGACAATAAACTTTTTTAAAGAAGGAACTGCAGATGCTGGAGAATCGAGGGTACACAAAAAGCTGGAGAAACTCTGCAGCAGCATTTTTTCGAGACCCTTTGAAGAAGGGTCAGTGATCTCCTTCGGATGCTGCTGCACCCGCTGAGTTTCTCCAGCTTTTTGTGTACACATGACAATAAACTCTTTTGACTCTTTTTTTGACTTTGACAGTGACTGGTTAGCAGGCAACAAAAGCTTTTCACAGTACCTTGGTGCATTCTAAACTGAAACTTATTCATTGATTCATTCAACTGTTCATTTATTTAGTTTTGCTTTCCATAAACAAGTGAACAATTTGTTTAAATTTAAAAAAAATAAAATTAAACCTTGCATTGGAAAAAATAGAGTCGTACAGCACCATCTTTAGTTTGGTTTATTTAGTTTAATTGCTGGTGTGAATTTGGTGGGCCCAAGAGCCTGTTTCCATGCTTTATCTCTAAACTGAACTAAACTAATCACAGAAAATAAATGCCTACCGATGAAGCCCAGCCCCGCTGCCTGCCCGGTAACTATGTTTATCTCCCCCTCCCCGAATCCACCGCCCATCACCAGCGCAACGCGACTGCCGAACCTCGCCGCCCCCCGGGACCACCTAACTCCATCGCCGCACCGGGCCCATCCAGCATCGCCGTTGGACTGGCCCCGCCGAAGACCACAGCCGCCACACCGGGCCCATCCAGTATCGCCGGTGTACTGGGCCCGCCGAAGACCACAGCTGCCTCACCTTGCATCGCCGCCGGACCGGGGCCACCCGAACACGGCCGCCGCACCGCACCCCACTCATCTCGCCGCCTCACCGGTCGGAACGACCACCTGCCCACCGGGACCTCCAACGCATCGCCCGCCGACCCCGACTCCACTGCCCGCGGACTCCTACCTTCGGGTCCGCCGACCCACGACTCTCCACCGCCCTCCAGCAGCCCGCAGGCCGTCGCCTCACCTGCAGACTGGACTCTACAGTGGGCCTGAAGCCTCCATGTTGCTAACTCCTCCCACCACACTGGGTCCTAGTGGCCGTCTCCCCAGCCCCAGTAACCTTAGTGGCTATTCCACTAGGTCTTCCCCATCCCCCCCCTACCATGTCACCCCTGCTCTTCCCCACCCACACCACAGCCCCCATACCACCCCACCCCCTGACCACCCTCCACCCCCCCACCACACAACGCTTCATCCTCAGTCCACTCACCTGCCTTCCTCCGGCCACAACCCCCATCCTTGCCGCGTGTTCACAATCCCCCCGGACCTCCCCCTCTCCGACATCGAACGGTCTGTCCTCAGCAGAGTTCTTACCTTTGTCCCCCTCCGTCCCCACCTCAATGAGTTCCGCGCCCACCACGACTTGGAGCTCTTCTACCGTCGCCTCCGCCTCACAGCGTTCTTCCACGGGAAGAAGCCCTCGCCCCCCCACTGATGATCCCTTTTCCTGTCTCCCACGCACCGCCTCCACTTGGACCCCCCCTCGTAGCCTTCCGGCTCTAGAACTATTTATCCAGAACTGCCGTCGGGACATCAACCGCCTCGACTTCTCCACCCCCCTGTCTCACTCCAATCTATCCAGCCCCGAACGTACTGCCATCGACTCACTCCGTAACAACCCAGACTGGGTTATCAATCCCGCCGACAAGGGAGGTGCCGTGGTAGTCTGGCGCGTCGATCTCTACAAAGCGGAGGCCGCGCGCCAACTCTCGGACACCTCCTCCTACTTACCCCTGGACCATGACCCCACTGACGAACACCAGGCCACCATCTCGAGCACCATAACCGACTTCATCAGCTCGGGCTCCCTACCCTCCCGAGCCTCCGACCTCATTGTTTCCCAGCCCCGCACGGCCCGATTTTACCTTCTCCCCAAAATCCACAAACCCGACTGCCTGGCAGACCCATTGTCTCTGCCTGTTCGTGCCCCACCGAACACATTTCCACATACCTTGACGCCATCCTATCCCCCTTTGTTAAATCCCTCCCCACCTATGTTCAAGACACCTCAGACACTCTCCGTCGGCTCCGTGCATTCCATTCTCCAGGCCCCCATCCTCTCATCTTTACCATGGACGTCCAGTCACTCTACACCTCCATCCCCCACCAGGACGGTCTCAAAGCCCTCCGGTTCTTCCTCGACCAGAGGAGCAACCCATACCCGTCCACTGACACCCTCCTCCGCCTAGCAGAGTTGGTCCTCACCCTCAATAACTTCTCTTTTGATTCCTCCCATTTCCTCCAAACACAAGGCGTAGCTATGGGCACACGCATGGGCCCCAGCTACGCTTGCCTCTTTGTTGGGTACGTCGAACAATCCTTGTTCTCGACGTACCAGGGCCCCATCCCCGACCTCTACCTCCGTTACATCGACGACTGCTTTGGTGTCACCTCCTGCACCCACACACAACTGACTGACTTCATTCATTTCACCACCAACTTCCATCCGGCTCTCAAATACACTTGGACCATTTCCGACACTTCCCTACCATTCCTTGACCTCACCATCTCTATTGCAGGTGATACGCTCCTGACCGACATCCACTACAAACCTACTGACTCCCACAGCTACCTGGACTACTCTTCCTCCCACCCTGCTCCTGTAAGGACTCCATCCCCTATTCCCAATTCCTCCGTCTACGCCGCATCTGCTCCCAGGATGAGGTGTTCCACACCAGGTCATCACAAATGGCCTCATTCTTCAGAGAACGGGGATTCCCCTCCCCCACTATTGATGAGGCTCGCACCAGGGTCTCCTCCATACCCCGCAACACTGCCCTCGCTCCCCATTCCCCCACTCGCAAACAGGGCAGAGTCCCCCTGGTCCTCACCTTTCACCCCACCAGCCGGCAAATACAACATATAGTCCTCCGCCAGTTTCGCCACCTCCAACGTGACCCCTCCACCCGCCACATCTTCCCATCTCCCCCCCTGTCTGCCTTCCGCAAAGACCGCTCCCTCCGCAACTCCCTTGTCCATTCTTCCCTCCCCTCCCACTCTACCCCTTCCCCGGGCACTTTCCCTTGCAACCGCAAGAAATGCAACACTTGTCCCTTCACCTCCCCCCTCCACTCCTTTCAGGGACCCAAGCAGTCCTTCCAGGTCCGACAGAGGTTCACCTGCACCTCCTCCAACCTCATCTACTGCATCCGCTGCTCCAGATGCCAGATGATCTATATCGGTGAAACCAAGCGGAGGCTTGGCGATCGCTTCGCCGAACACCTCCGCTCGGTCCGCAATAACCAACCCGACCTCCCGGTGGCTCAGCACTTCAACTCCCACTCCCATTCCACATCCGACCTCTCGGTCCTGGGCCTCCTCCACGGCCAGAGTGAGCAACACCGCAAGCTGGAGGAACAGCACCTCATATTCCGCTTGGGGAGTCTGCATCCTTTGGGCTTGAATATTGAATTTTCTCAATTCTGTTAACCCTTGCTGTCTCCTCCCCTTCCCACCTCTCCCTCAGCCCTCGGGCCCTGGCATTCCCTCCATCTCCATCTCCCTCCCCCACCCCAGTCGCACCAGCTTCTCATTTTCACACCACAAACAGCTTACAATGGCTTGTTCCCTTTATCACCGAAACTCAGCACCCGCTGAGTTTCTCCAGCTTTTTGTGTACGCACAGAAAATAAACTGTAAGTTTCGTCTGAAGAAGGGTTTCAACCCAAAACGTCATCCATTCCTTCTCTCCAGAGATGTTGCCCATCCCGCTGAGTTACTCTAACATTTTTTATCTACCTTCGATTTAAAGAAAATCAATATTTTCAATGTAAATCTTCCTGTTGGTTACAGTACAATATAGATTTGTAATGAGTGGTATGATAAGTTTTGTTTTATGTTTTCATTGTATGGGATCTAGGGTTTGAGATCCTGGTCAATAGTGACTTCCATGATGGTGGGGCAATTTTACAATGGACATTGTACTATTTCAAATCAAAGGTAAATAGTCAGACATTCTCTGATTGAAGATGACCTTTGTCTGACAAATATTACTTTCCACTTATCACCTGATGTCAGATGCTCTCTAGGTTTCAAGTATCAGCATCTAATGCCTATTGATATTTGTTATTCGTAAGGTGAGCACATTTCATAAGATCATAGATCATAAGACATCGGAGCAGAATTAGGCCATTCGGTCCATCGAGTCTGCTCTGCCATTTTATCATGGCTGATCTATTTTTCCTTCCCAACCCCATTCTCCTGCCTTCTCTCCATATCCTTTGACACCCTTACTAATCAATAACATGTCAATCTCTGCTATGAAAATACCCAGTGACATCCTCCACAGCCGCCTGTGGGAATTAATTCCACAGATTTACCACAATCTGGCTAAAGAAATTCCTCTTCATTTCCATTCTAAAGGTATGTCCTTTTATTCTGAGGCTGTGCCCTCTGATCCTACACTCTCCCTCTACTGGAAACATCCTCTCTATTTGCACTCTATCTCGGCCTGAATCAATGGAGCCCTTCTATTTTTTACAGCAGTTCCATAGATTCCATTAGATTCCATCTAAGATCCCATGGATGATGAAGGAAAGATGACCATGTTTCTCAGTAGGATGTTGTGTGAAAGGAATATGTAGGTGGTGGTGTTCCCATCAACTTGAAGCCCTTGCCTTTCTTGGTGGGAGAGGCAATGGCTTTTAAAGTGCTGTAAAAGTAGCCTAGTGCATGTTGTAGGTGATGCCACAGCAGCTAATGTGCACTATTGGACAGAAGGAAGAAATGTTTCGGGTGATGGATGGGGTCCAGTCAAGCAGATGTTTTACCCTGGATGGGTACAGATAAAAAGAACAAATCAAAACCAGCACCGATGATCAAGGAAAGGCGAAAACGTCACCGATTCCTTTTCTCCAGAGATGCTGCCTGACCCACTGAGTTACTCCAGCATTTTGTGTCTATCTATGGTGTAAATCAGCATCTGCAGTTTAGTTTAGTTTTGTTTAGAGAACATGGAAACAGGCCCTTCATCCCACCAAGTCTGTGTCGACCAGCGATCCCTGCACATTAACACTATCCAATTAGGGATAATTTTAAAATTATAGCAAGCCAATTAAACCACAATCCTGCACGTCTTTGGAGTGTGGGAGGAAACTGAAGATCTCGGAAAAAACTCACGCAGGTCACGGGGAGAAAGTATAAGCACCCGTAGTCAGGATTGAACCTGAGTCTCTGGCGCTGTGAGTACTGCTCACAGCGCCAGAGACCCACGCCACCTTGCCGCCCACAGTTCCTTCCTACAGATTCAATAAGCACCTTATTCCCAACATTTTGACAACTATGCTCTTCTGAAAATTTAATCAACCTACAAACCCACATACCAAAGCAAGAATTGAATGATTATAAATGCGATGTTATTAAAATGACCACAAGATGGAAACAAAAAAGCACATCTCTGTATCTCAACACGGCTTCTCATCAAACTTAATTAGAAATAACTAACATTTTTAGTTCCAGCTGTAATCTGATTCTTTAATACTGCATGCTTGAAAATATCACTCAGGTCAAGCCACGTATTAAATTGGCCAGACCAGTATTAAGCTAAGCATCTTAGGTCATTAGCTAAAATCCAAAAGACCAAAACAGTCTATGCGATGAAGAAGTGGCCATTTAGAATAATTTAATTGAATACTGTGATTAATATTAAAGAGTACAGAATGTCCCCTAAAGAAATGAAATTCCTTGTCTCTCTCTATTATTTACTCGACACTCCTAATTCCATTGAAAATACAGAGGGATTATGCTACCAAAATCTCAAACGACCATTAGTAAGAGACACTCTGATGATTCGTAACACTTCAATCCTTCTGTCTAACACCTTCTGTTTTAATCTCTGGCCTTTGTCCAACCATCTGCCCATCTACCCACCCCCCCCCCCCTCCACCCCCGCCCCCTCCCCCCCCCCACTCATTTGTGTTCACCTATTACCTGCCATGCTTTGTCCTGTCTCTCCTCTCACCCAGCTTTCTTTCCCTCCCCATTATAATCAGTTTGAAGTATGGTCCCGATCCAAATCGTCGCCTCTGCATGTTTAGTTTAGTACAGAGATACAGGACCATTCAACCCATCAAGCCTGTGCTGACCAACCATCACCCATACACAGGTTTAATCCACACTAGGGAGAATTTACGGTAACCAATTAACCTACAAACCTGTACGTCTTGGGGATGTGGTAGGAAACTGGAGAATCCGGAAAAAGCCCACGCGGTCACAAGGAGAACGTACAAACTCCATACAGCCAGCACCCTTAAGGGCCTGTCCCACTTGGGCAACCTAATCCGCGAGTCCTGGCGAGTTTGCCCTCGACTCATACTCGCAGCATGATCGACACAAGGTCGTAGGAGGTCTTCGTAACTCTCCTTCATGCTCGAGAGTGGTCTCCATGTACTCGAGGCCTCAGCCAGGTCGCGGCATTTTTTCAATATGTTAAAAAAAGTGAGTAAAAAAACGTTGCCATGGAAAAAATCTATACTTTTTTTACTCGTAGGTTTAATCGTAGTAGGTTGTAGTGGGTCGGCATGTTAGTCGTAGGTAATCGAAGGTAGTCGAAGGTAGTCGTAGATAGTCTTCATCATAGTCGAAGGGAGGTCGAAGGAGGTCGCCTTCACTCTCCACTATTCGGTGTCCAATTTTCCCGAAGTTAGTCGTAGCTAGTCGAAGCTGGTCTTCAACATAGTCGAAGGAGGTCGAAGGAGGTCTTCAACATGTCATTTTATCAAATTCTTCTAAACTCGCCAATTAGGTCACCCAAGTGGGACAGTCCCTTTAGTCAGGATCGAACCCGGGTCTCTGGTGCTGTAAGGCATCAACTCTACTGCTGTGCCACCATACCGCCCAATGTTCTCCAGAGATGCTGCCTGACCCGTTGAGTTACTACAGCACTTTGTGGCCTTTACTGACAAAGCATTGTTGGATTGGTTCATCAGCACCAAGTAAGAATGTTCTAAGTATTCACGTGCCAAGTATTCTGATTTTCTCTTTAGTTTGTATCTAGAGCCAGCATCCATGGAGGTGAATGACAGAGATGTGAAGGCATTCCAAAGCTTTGAATCATTACAGTAGAAACAAAGACCAGCCAGTCTCGACCCGAAACATCGCCTATCTCCTTCGCTCCTTAGATGCTGCTGCACCCGCTGAGTTTCTCCAGCCTTTTGTGTACCCCAGCCAGAATGAGACTGGTGTGTGAAGTACTTCACAAAACAACACCTCTGTTGTGTGAGGTGGGAGATCAAGCAATTGTAGGAAGTACTGGAGATACTCAGAGTAGGGGTCTTTGTCCTATGGTTCAAGATGGTAGAGCTGCGGCCTCACAGTTCCGGAGGCTCGGGTTCCATCCTGCTTTTGGGTGCTGTCTGTGTGGAGTTTGCCCGTTCTCCCTGTGACCATGTGCGTTTCCTCTGGGTACTCCGGTTTCCTCCCACATCCCAAAGGCATGCGGGCTTGTAGGTTAATTGGCCCTCTGTAAATTAACCCCCAACGTAGGGAGTGGATGTGAAAGTGGGATAACATAGAACTAGTGTGAACGGATAATCGATGGTCATCGTGGACTCGGTGGGCCGAAGTGCCTGTACTATGCTGTATCTCTAAACTAAAATATGAATTTGATAATATGTACCTCCACAAACGGGACAAAGCACAGGTTGACAAAAATGCTAGAGAAACTCAGCGGGTGAGGCAGCATCTTTGAAGCGAAGGAAATAGGCAATGTTTCGGGTCGAAACCTTTCTTCAGAGGAAGAAAGGAAGAGGTGGACCGAGAGGGTCCACCTTTTAATAATGAAAAAGAAAAAGAGAGAATAGATAATAAAAGATAAAGAAACGTGTGATATATAGTGTGTGAGAAAGAAAAAAGTGTGAAAGAAGAAAGTTGAAAAAAAAAGAAAGAAAAAGAGTAGAAAGTAAGAGATTAAGGAGATCGTTGTCTATATTCTTGTCCATCCCTCACCCAATCCTGAAACAGTTAGCTTCTACGGTTTTGTTGCACCATATGCTTCAAAAAAATCGACAAATGGAGACCAACTCGTTAAGAATTGGTCTGATTTATCTATTAGGACGAATCGCATTTCCTCAAGATGTGCAGTGTCCAACATGATTGAAATCCACATTTTAAGCGTTGGTATGGTTGTATTTTTCCAAAAGTTAAGTATAAGTTTTTTTGCCGTTATTAACCCATAATTAAAAAATAAATTTTGAGATGAGTTCAGTTTATTCCCATCTTCCATTACGCCAAATATAATAATTTCAGTATTAGGTTCCATTTTTATCTTAAATAATTTTGTAAATATTTCAAAAATATCACTCCAGATTTTATAAAGTTTTATGCAGGAGACAAAAGAGTGTGTTACAGTTGCATTTTGGGGTAGACATTTATCACAAATAGGGGAAGTATTTGGATAGAATTTATTCAGTCTAGTTTTTGAGTAATATAATCTATGTAAAATTTTTAATTGAATTAAATTATGTCTTACATTAATCGAACATTTGTGTATATATATCAAATACTTTTCCCATGTTTCCTTCATAATTTTTATCATTAATTCTCGTTCCCACTCTTTTCTAAGTGCCTCTGTCGATTGTAAATGTATATTTAAAATACTATTATATAAATATGATATTAATTTCTGTGAGTCAGCCTTAATATTCATTGCTTCTTCCAGTGGATCTAAAGTTATGTTTTGATATATTTGTATGTCCGTATTTCTTCATGAAGTCGCAGATCTGAAGATATTTAAAATATTGGTTATTTTTCAGTTTAAATTTTAATTATAATTGTTGGAATGATAACAGATTTCCCATTTCATACATATCACCGATCCTTTTAATTCCCATTCTTTCCCATTGATTATATGTTTTATCAATAAGAGATTGTTTAAATGAAGGATTATTCACTATTGGCATTAATAGTGATTGGTTTCTTAATTTTAAAGAGAATTTTATTTGGTTCCGAATTCTTATTGTATCATGTATAATTGGGTTATTCTTATATATTGTGTTGTTCAGTTTTATTGAGGAGAAGAGGATCGCTCCTATATTACAAGGAGAACAGTCCTCTTTCTCCATTCTTATCCATTCTGTCTGTTGGGTAGAACTGTCCAACCAGTAAATTATATTCTTAATATGCACTGCCCAATAATAATACAAAAAGTTCGGAAGTGAAAGTCCCCAATGTCTTTTGGTTTGCACAAATGTTTTCTTTGGATTCTGTGTGATCTATAATCCCAGATAAAATTGGTAATATTAGAGTCTAGTTTTTTAAATACGTTTTTTGGTATATATAATGGTATAGATTGAAATAGGTATAATATTTGTGGTAAAAAGATCATTTTTATAGCGTTTATTCTGCATATTAATGATAATGGAAGTGTTTTCCAGAATTTAATCGACGCGTTGAGTTTATTTAATAAAGGCATAAATTAGCATTAAATGTTGGTACACAAAAGGCTGGAGAAACTCAGCGGGTGCAGCAGCATCTAAGGAGTGAAGGAGATAGGCGACGTTTCGGGTCGAGACCCTTCTTCAGGCTGAACCCGCTGAGTTTCTCCAGCCTTTTGAGTACCCTCGATTCTCCAGCATCTGCAGTTCCTTCTTTAACAATTAGCATTAAATAATAGAAAATGCTTTGTATTTTCTGGTAATTTGAATACGCAAATACTTAAATTTTTCTGTTGCAATTTTAAAGGGGAATTTTAATAGGTGTGTAGCTTCTTGAGGTTTTAATGTCATGATTTCACTTTTATTCCAATTTATTCTATATCCAGAAAAATAACTGAATTCCTCTATTAAATTTAATAAGTTTGGTATGCTCATTTGTGAATTTGTAATATATAAAAGTATATCGTCTGCATATAATGAAATTTTATTATTTGAGTCCCTAGTATTATATCCCTGAATATTCGGATGACTTCTTATACTTTCAGCTAGGGGCTCTATCATAAGGGCAAATAGCAGAGGTGATAAAGCACATCCCTGCCTATTGCTCCTCCATAATTGACATTTTGGAGATAACATATTATTGGTTAATATTCTTGCCGTCGGTTTATCATATAGTAATTTTACCCATACAATAAAATTCTCTCCCATGTTAAATTTTTGCAATACTTTATATAAACCACAACGTTTCCCACTGTGATGGAGGGCGATAAAGTTCAGTCATTTAATTCTAGTGATATTTAGCCTTGTCCTATATATAGCAGAAAGCTTAAGGTTGAGAGGGGCTAAGGTGAAAGGAGAGCAACGACTCTTTGGGTGACTGAGGAGACGACTCACGACCATGCAGGCGACACCCCGGCGACCGTGTGGCGACAGCCTAGTCGCCGGCAGTAGCTTAAAACATCGCCTAAGTGGGACTGACCATATACAGAAGTGTGAAAACGCACACCTCCAAATTCAGGGACAGTTTCTTTCCAGCTGTTATCAAGCAATTGAACCATCCTATGAACAACTAGAGAGTGGTGCTGAGCCACTATGTACTTCACTGGAGACCATCGGACTATCTTTAATTGGACATTTCTGGTCTTTAACGTGCACTAAACGTTATTCCCTTTAACCTGTATCTGCGAGTGGACGGATTGATTGTAATCATGTATAATCTTTCCGCTGACTGGTTAACACGCAACATAAACGTTTCACTGAACTGTGTACGAAAATGAGCACACATGATATTAAACCAAACTAAACTAAATTACGACAATAAACATTTTGATATTACTGAATTATTATTATTTATTTTTGATAATTTGATATTAGGGCAGCATGGTGGCATAGGGGTAGAGTTACTGCCTTACAGCGCTTACAGTGCCAGAGACCTGGGTTCGATCCTGACTACGGACTTGTACATTCTCCACGTGACCTGCGTGGGTTTTCCCTGGGTTTCCTCTCGTTCCCTCCCACACTCCAAAGATGTACAGGTTTGTAGGTTAATTGGCTTTGTATAAATTGTAAATTGGCCCGAGGGTGTGCAGGATAGTGTTTAGGTGGCAACTCTACCACTGCACCACCGTGCCTCTGTGAGGTCTGCTGGGTGATTTTTACCTGGTTGCGCGCATAACAAAACAAACCATTTCACTGTAACTAGGCACATGTGGCAATCGATAATGTTTTATTATTAATGTTTAATGTTTTATGTGTCAATCTTAATTGTCACTGTATGTCATGGTGTCACTTGCGAGCGGAGCACCAAGGCAAATTCTTTGCATGTGAACATACTTGGCCAATAAACTTATTCATTCATTCATCCATTCATTCATTCATAAAGTATCATTGAGTCATTGAACCAATTGGCGATCTGTTATTTTTATCCACCATTGATTCCATCTGTTCTCTCAAGACCATTTATTTTCCAGTTACCATGGTTACCACTGTGTTGCCCCATTGCCAAGAACAAAGTTTGTGAATTAACTTTCTACTGAGAGTCCCCTTTTGGAAAGTGCTCCTGCTGTCTTACAAATGCGGAATAGACTGTATAATTGAGTTAAAATACCCGCAGCACGTGTTCAATTTAAATTCAGGCCATTAAATTAATCTAGAATTAATAAGCCTGTTGTTGGTAATACAGACTGGAAGGCACTGGATTAAAATTGTCATAAATTTCATTCTGTTGTCATAATGCATTCAAGAGAAAGAAAACTTCTCTGGTCGGGCTTCTTTGTAACTTTAGACCCCTCTGCACGACGTTCGACTCTAAGAAATGACCTTTCAAACTGGAGATACAGTTGACGGCACGGAAAGATGGCACCCGGGACAGGCTGGGTTAGCACCCCAGTCTGTGTCTTTCGTGAGAAAGACACCCAACAACGCTACAGAAAGGCCTAATGAAAAATGCCCCCAGGAGATCCCGAGAGTGGGGGGGGGGGGGGGGAGGATGAGATCTCCAATAGGACGGACCAAAAGGTTATTGACCCACGCAAACGACCTGACTACGAGTATAAAATGCATTTGCGGAAAGCTGTGTAAGAACCACCGTGGCCTAAAAATCCATCAGGCAAGAATGAAATGCTCGGAGAAGGAGAAAGAGGTGCACTGCACAGGCCTTGAACCTGGTGAGACGCAGGAGGGGCCCGGCCTGGACTCACCCCACAGAGCCCAATCCCTCCACGCACTAGAATCTTCCAACCCCTGCAGAGTAGTTCCACAGCAACGGATTGAGTGGCCCCAGCCAACAACCGGAATGAATGGCTGCAGTTTGCACTTTTGTCAAAGCTGGAGAGAAGCCTCAACCACAACCAAAATCAAGGATGGGTCTCACAAAATGCTGGAGAAACTCAGCGGGTGCAGCAGCATCTAAGGAGCGAAGGAGATAGGCGACGTTTCGGGTCGAGACCCTTCTTCAGGGTCTCCTCTACACAGTCACTGACTGGCAGCTGCACGTCGAGCTGGGCAAACAGCTGAAATTTCCACAGCACATCACAGCAACATCACTCCGGCCAGACATAATCATCACCTCTGAAGTGACAAAACAGCTGATCATTCTGGAGCTGACAGTGCCCTGGGAAGAGCGTATTGAAGAGGCTAATGAGAGGAAACGCGCAAAGTACCAGGAACCGGTGGAGATGTGCCAGGACAGAGGCTGGAAGACATACTATAAGCCCATAGAGGTGGGCTGTAGAGGCTTTGCAGGACGCTCACTTCGCAAAGTCCTCAACCAGTTGGGCATTACGGGGCTGGCAAAGTAGAGGGCCATTCAATCCGCAAGCGAAGCCGCAGAGAAAGCCACTAGGTGGCTTTGGATTAAGATGGCTGATCCGTGGGCGTTTGCTGCTGGGACGCAAGTCGGGGCTTGATCAACCCCGGCTGGGTCGCCTGGGCGAGGGTGGCTGATGTTGTGAGACCCGAAACACCCGATGACCCCAGGTCACATCACTGAGGATGCGTCCCAGCAAACGACCTGACTACGAGTATTTACGGAAAGCATTTAGCATCTAGAAGATGTATCGTTCACACTGGACTGGACAATAAGGTACGATGAGTGTTTGATAGCACTGAGCCTGTCCTCGCTGGAGGTTAGAAGGATGAGGAATGGATCACATTAAAACTTACCAAATAGTGAAAGGCTTGGATAGAGTGGATGTGGAGAGGACTATTGGGGGAGTCTAGGACCAGAGGGCATAGCCTCAAAATAAAAGGACATACCTTTAGAAAGATAGGAGGAATTTCTTTCATCAGTGGGTGGTGGAGGCCAAGTCAATGGGTATTTTTAAGGAGGAGATCGACAGATTCTTGATTAATAAGGGTGTCAAATGTTATGGGGAGAAGGCAGGAGAATAGGGTTGAGAGGGAAAGATAGATCAGCCATGATTGAATGGCAAAGTAGACTCGATGGGCCGAATGGCCTAATTCTGCTCCAATGACTTGAGAACATGAATAAATGTTGCCCTTCCCAGAGCAACCATTACTCAGTGAATGAATTAGTAATGGATTGCTTTGATGCCTTGTGCCCTTGCCATGCCTGTGCCAAAGCGATCAATCATTCTGGGTCTCCCATCCTTAAGGGCCAGTCCCACTTGGGCATCCTTTGTGCGTAATTTACGCGACATCATTTACACGTCGTGATGACGCAGGCAGTGACCCAGGATTATGGGATGTACAAAACCTTTGCGCGCCATCTGCGTGACGTGCAAATGATGCCCAAGTGGGACAGGCCCTTTACAGGATAACTCCTGGCAGGACACAAGGCCTTGCATTCCACTTCTCCCTGTCAATAATACTTATGGAGGCATAGTCACACAGCATGAAAACAGGCCCTTCGGCCCAACTTGCTCACTCCGACCAACATGCCCCAACTTGCTCACTCTGACCAACATGCCCCATCTACACTGGTCCCACCTGCCTGCATTTGCATCATTGAGCTTCCATTTTACACCAAATCCAAGACTAAAACCAAATTTTAACTTGATTTATTGAAGACTTTTTGCCTTCCATCACAGTGAGGAGGTGCCTGGAGATTCACTGTGATGGATGTTTGTGTTAAATTGTGTTCATTGTGTGTTTTGTTGATGTTTTTCTGTCATGACTGCATGGTACATAATCTCGTTCAAACTTGTTTGAATGACAATAAAGGAAATTCAATTCAATTCAATTCAATTCAATTTGCCCACCGCAGAACCAGAAACCGGAAACCTGCCTGGAGTAGGAAGCCGCTGAGCCTGGGAACCGGAGGGTGGAGGGAGTCGGCAACTGTACCGGTCGTCAGTACAAAGGGCCGGTAAGAAGAACTGGGCGTCTTACCTTCTTACCAACCTGCTTTCCATTGACTCCATCTACACTTCACGCTGCCTCGGCAAGGCCAGCAGCATAATCAAGGTTAAGTCTCCCATCTGGCAAGAGGTACAGAAGTGTGAAAACGCAGATTCAGGGACAGTTTCTTCTCAGCTGTTGTCAGGCATCTGAACCATCTAATATCCCTCTGGAGAGCGGTCCTGGGCTAGAATCTACCTTTTATAAGATTTTTTCTGGACTTCATCTAGCACTGAACATTATTCCCTTCATCTTGTTTCTGTACACTGTGGAAGGAGTGATTGTAATAATGTATAATCTTTCCGCTGACTGTTGAGCACGCAACAGAAAGCTTCTCCCTGAACTGTGTACGAAAATGAATTTCACTGTACCTAGGTACATGTGACAATAAATTAAACTAAAGGGCCTGTCCCACTTGGGCGTCATTTGCGCTTAAATTACGTGACATAATTTTCGCGTCACGGTGCGCATTTCACGCGCATGGTGCGTGGTGACGTAGGCAGTGACGTGTGGTCGCGTGAGGCGCCCCAGGATTTTGGGATGTACAAAATCTTCGCGCGCCATCTGCGTGAAACGCAAATGACACCCAAGTGGGACAGGCCCTGAACTAACTAAGGTCGGCTGCGGGAGGCATGAACAAAGGCAGAAGGTGGCCGGGCGAGGAGAGGCACGGTAGTTTGTGGGACAATCTAGATGGAGGCAACGGCTGCAACAGAACTTTGTGGCCATGTGAAAAAATAATTTTGCTGTATCTTGGAGCGTTTGACGGCATTGGGCCTGTACTCGCTGGAGATAGAAGGTGAGGGGTGACCTCATTGAAATGTACAGAATAGTGAAAAGCTTGGATAGAGTGGATGTGGAGAGGATGTTCCCACTAGTGGGAGAGCCTAGGACTAGAGGTCATAGCCTCAGAATTAAAGGACGTTCTTTTAGGAGGGAGATGAGGAGGAATGTCTTTAGTCAGAGGGTGATGAATCTGTGGAATTTTTTGCCGCTGAAGGCTGTGGAGGCCAAATCAGTGGATATATTTAAGGCAGAGATGGATAGATTCTTGATTTAGTACGGGCTTCAGAGGTTGTGGGGAGAAGGCAGGGGAATGGGGTTAGGAGGGAGATAGATCAGCCATGATTGAATAGCAGAGTAGACATGATGGGCCAAATGGCCTAATTCTACTCCTATCACATGATTTAAATGATAATAAAGAACCTTTGGACTATTGGACCATTGAATCATTGGACCTTAACTGGGCCAACCACACAGAACTCAAATAGAAGGCAATGGAGGCCAATTCACTGGATGCTTCCAAGAGAGAGTTAGATTTAGCTCTTAGGGCTAAAGGATTCAAGGGATGTGGGAAAAAAAGCAGGAACAGGGTACTGATTTATGAAATTCAAATGATCATATTGAATGGCAGTACTGGCTTGAATGGCCGAATGGCTTCCTCCTACACCTATTTATCTATTTATATATGTGTCTAAATATGACAATGACATGCTTTATCTATCACGTGAAGTGAGGTACAGTGAAATTCATTTTTGGTTACAGTTAAACACGTATCACTATGCATAAGCACCTAGATACATGTTAGATAAGCATCTCATAGACGGTACAAGTGTATATCATTCTCTGTGTAGTTCTCTGTATAATGTTCTTTAACATGTCCAATCTGTCTGAAGCCTAGATATTACCCTGAACTTCATGAAATCCTCATTTCACCAATGCTAATTACAAAGTCTGATTTTGAGATGTTTAGTTTAATTTAGAGGTACATTATGGAAACAGCCCCTTCGATCCACCGAGTTCACGCCGACCATCGATCACCCCTTCACACCCGATCTACAGGATGTTATCCCCCTTTTTCATCCACTATCCGCACACTAGTGGCAATTTTCAGAGGTCAATAAACCTACAAACCGGGCATCTTTTGGATGTGGGAGGAAACCGGAGCACCCGGAGGAAACCCATGTGATCACAGGGAGAACGTGCAAACTCCACACAGACAACACCCGAGGTCAGGATCGAACCTTGGTCTCCGGTCATTCTGAGGCAGCAGCTCCAGTGGGTATGTCCTATTTTGTGAACAATTAAATAATAATCTAACACACTTTATGCTCATTTCTGGATTTAGTGTAACGTATTTCCAAGGCACATATATTTCCACTTACTATTAAGCAAATAATTCCCCATGTTATAATGTACCAAACATTGCAGCGTATTGAATAGTAAAATTTTGTTGACAGTAAACCAGTACTAAATGGGTCATTGAAGCTGCAAAACTTGTCCAGTATTTAAATATCTGCTGGTCAAAATGTAATTGATCCAGTTCATCAATTGGATCCAGTTCAAGGGCGGAGTGGTGGCGTAGTGGTAATGTTGCTGCCTTACTGCGTCAGAGACCCAGGTTCGATCCTGACCTTGGGTGCTGTCTGTATGGAGTTTGCACGTTCTCCCCGTGACCTGTGTGGGTTTTCTCCAGGATATCCAGTATGCTCCCACACTCCAAAGACATACAGGTTTGCAGGTTAATTGGCCTCATTAAAATTGTAAATTGTCCCCAGTGTGTGTAGGACATGTTAATATGCGGGGATCGCTAGTCGGCGTGGACTCGGTGGGCCGAAGGGCCTGTTTCTGCGATGTATCTCTAAATTAATGTAAACTAACCTAAACTAAACTTAAAGCAAAGCAAATAACAAGCAAGCTACTGTAATTATCAAGTGGAAACGTTATCCTCTACATTTGCCACAGAGCATTTTAGTAAACAGCTGACGAAGCCAGAGTGCGGTAAACAGGTGAATGCTGATGCTTATGAGCTGAGGTAGCAAGTCAGCTGCTTGCACTGTAAACATGAAGTGGAAATGTTTTGCCTCTCTTGGGATGGAGCTGAGAGCTCACAGTCACCGTTGGAAGGAATGTGAAGTAAATAATCCCAAGAAAGAAGAAAATAGAGTTATAAGTTCATAAGTAATGGGAGCAGAATTCGACCATTCGGCCCATCAAGTCTACTCCACCATTCAATCATGGCCGATCTATCTTTCCTTCTTAACGCCATTCTCCTGCATTCTCCCCATAACCCCTGACTCCTGAGGTCCAGAACAAGGGGTCACAGTCTAAGGATAAGGGGGAATTCCTTTAGGACCGAGATGCGGAAAACATTTTTCACACAGAGAGTGGTGAATCTGTGGAATTATCTGCCACAGAAGGTAGTTGAGGCCAGTTCATTGGCTATATTTAAGAGGGAATTAGATGTGGCCCTTGTGGCTAAAGGGATCAGGGGGTATGGAGAGAAGGCAGGTACAGGATACTGAGTTGGATGATCAGCCATGATCATATTGAATGGCGGTGCAGGCTCGAATGGCCGAATGGCCTACTCCTGCACCTATTTTCTATGTTTCTATGTTTCTGAGTCGTAGAGTCATACAGCATGGAAAAAGAGCCTTTGGCCCAACTTGTCCACACCGACCAAGGTGCCCCATCTACACGCCCCAACATGGACCATTCCCTCTAAACCTTTCCTATCCATGTACCTGTCCAAATGTCTTTTAAATGGTGTTATAGTACCTGCCTCAACTACCTCCTCTGGCAGCTCATTCCATAAAACACCACCCTATGTGTGTGTAGATGGAGGCAGATGGGGCTCGTCAGCCTGGGAAGGCAGTCCATCTAGGAGAGGGAAAACTCTGATTTAAAATCACCGCCTTGTAGCCATATCCAGTCATGGAAAAGGCATCAGGAGTAAACCTCAAGAAAAACCGGAGTCGGAGCCCCTAAGGCAGTTCGTCGTTGTCTACAACCTCGCTCTGGCAGCTCCTGCGACGGCACTGGTGCCAAACTGTAACGGCCCTGCTGTTCCTTTGGATCGATCAGCGACGTGGAGAGGGGGGGACGTGCTGCATGGGCAACAGCCTGTCCTCCATATGACATCGCCCAGGCTTGCATCCGACCAGGATGCATCACCCATGGTCAGTCATGACTGAGAGGGGCCTACTATGTGTGTGTAAAAGTTACTCCTCACATTCTTATTAAATCTTCCCCTCTCACTTTAATCCTATGTCCTCTGGTTCTTGATTCCTGTACTGTGGTTTACAGATTCTATGCATTCACCTTATCTATTCCCCTCATGATCTTATACACCTCTATAAGATCACTCCTCATCCTCCTGTACTCCAAGATGTAAAGTCCTAGCCTGCTCGACCTCTCCCTGTAGCTCAGGCTCTCGAGTCCTGGCAACATCCTCGTACATCCTGCCTGCACTCTATTAAGTTTAATTCAGGCAGCCTTTTTCAGGCAGACACAAAATGCCAAAGTAACTCAGAGGGTCAGGCAGCATCTCTGGAGAAAAGGAATAGGTGACGTTTTGGGTTGAAACTCTCCTTCAGACCGAGAGTCAGGGGAGAGGGCAACTAGACATATGAAAAGGTTCAGAACAAATGCCTAGGAAAGGTGGAGTGCACAATGGTCAAATGGGTTGGTCGGGTTTAGTTTAGTTTCGTCTAGAGGTACAGCGCGGAAACAGGCCCTTCGACCCACCGAATCCGTGTTGACCAGCGATCCTACAAACACTAGAGACAATTTACACTCATACCAAGTCAATTAACCTACAAACCTGCACAGCTTTGTAGTGTGGGAGGAAACGGAAGATCTCGGAGAAAACCCACGCGGTCACGGGGAGAACGTACAAACTCCGCACAGACAGCACCCGTAGTTGGGATTGAACCTGCGTTTCTAGCGCTGTAAGACAGCAACTCCACTGCTGCGCCACCGTGCCTCCCGAAAGTGTCATGTGTACATAATAAGTCATGTGGAAAATATGTCAGATAATATGTTGGTTTGGCAGAAAATAAGATATTTTAAAAAGTTTGCCCACTCATATGTTCTAGGACATTTAGGTTTGTGAGGCTGCACCTTCCATATCCAACTAATGATGAGCTGCCTTCCTGAACTGTATTTGGTGAAAGTTCTGCTTGCGTCTTGTTGAAGATCCGTCTGAAGAAGGGTCTCGACCCTGAACGTCACCCATTCCTTCTTTCCAGAGACGCTGCTGGTCCCGCTGAGATACTCCAGCATTTTGGATCTATCTTGAGCATCTTGTTCCAAGATTTAGAGCCATCTTTCAACAGTGACAGAGCTGGAGGGGATCCAGTGGATGGTAGTGTTCTTATGCATCTATTACCTTAGCCCTTTTTGATGTAGAGTTGACTGCAGGTATTTGGAAGGTATTGTCAGAGTAGCCAACACAAGTAGTTACAGAGTAGATACAGGGAACTGCAGGTGCAGATTTAGAAGAAAAAAAGACACAAAGTGCTGGAGTAACTCAGTGGGTCAGTCAGCATCTCTAGAGAACATGATCAGGTGATGTTTTATGTTGGGACCCTTAATCAGACTGGAGAAGGATTCCGACCAGAAATGTCACCTATCCATGTTCTCCGAAGATGCTGGAGTAACTGACCTGCTGAGTAACTCCAGCACTTTGTGACTTTTTACAAGTTTGGTTCAATTTAGTGTAGAGATACAGCCTGGAAACAGGCCCTTCGACCCACCGAGTCTGTGCTGACCAACGATAACCCTTACACTAGTTCTATCCTACACACTAGGGACAATTTACAGAAGCCGGTTTTAACCTACAAACCTGCACTTCTTTGGAATGTGGGAGGAAAACGGAGCAGGCGGAAAAAAACGATGCGGTCACAGGGAGAACATGGTAACTCCATACAGACAGCACCCGTAGTCAGGATCGAACCTGGGCCTCTCCCGCTGCGCCACCCATGTAACTCCAAGTAACGACAGTGCATTTTGTACGCAGTGAGGTGGTTGTGGGGGATGGGGGGATGAATGCGGAGGGGGGGGAATTTTGTAGTCACCTAAAAATGGAGAATTCATTGTTCATACCGTTAGGTTGTCAGCGACCCAAGCAGAATATGAGGCATAGTTTGTGTGTGGCCTCTCTCTGGCAATGGAGGAGGGCCAGGACAGAAAAGCCAGTGTGGGAATTGGAAGAGGAGTTAAAACGGTGAGCAGCCGGGAGATCCAGCAGCTGTTCGGAGAAACGGTCGCAGAGTTTACGCTCTGTCTCGCCGAAGTACAGGAGGCTACATCGGTAACACTGGATGCAGTAGATGAGCTTAGAGGAGGTGGACATGAATCTGATCTGATGCTGCTTGACCCGATGAATTAGAATTAGAATGCCTTTATTGCCAGTCAAATAAATAAAGGTTTGAACGAAATTTCGTTCCCTGCCGTCATAACAGCAAAAAAAACAAAACACACAATTAGCACAGTTCCACACAAACATCCATCACAGTGAATCTCCAAACACCTCCTCACTGTGATGGAAAGCAAAAGTCTTATCTCTTCCCTGTTCTTCTCCCGCGGTCAGGGAGTCAAACTGCTGCGTCGAGGCGATCAAGGCTTTTGATGTTAAAGCCCCCGGCGGGCAGGTCCCGCAGCCAATTAAACCGCGTCGGGCAATGTAAGACCCTGCGACGGGCCGATTCAAACCCCGCGATTCGGGGCGGGTGAAGTTTCCGTTGCGGGAGCTCCCGAAAAATCGGTCTCCTACCAGGGACCTGCGAGCTCCTGATTTTATCGTCCACAGGGCCTGCGGCCGAAGCCTCCGAAACTCCGAGGTCGGGTCGCAGCCGCAGCCTCGGAAGTCAGCCAGCTCCGTGATGGCAAGTGAGTCCGCAGGCTCTACGACTGGAGCCCTCAGGTCGATTCCGGTTGTAGGCCGCCAGCTCCACGATGTTAGGCCCCAGTGAAACGGAGACACGACATGGAAAGGGTCACGTCCCCGTTCACGGAAGAGATTACAAAGTCTCCCCCATTCCCCCTCCACCCCACCACATTTACGCAACTAAAAATAAACCAAAAACATACTCCTAACTAGACAAAAGAAAAAAGAAAAAAGACTGACGCAGCCACAAGGCGCCGCCACCAGAAACAATTCTTCCAACACTTTATGTTTTCCTCAATAAAATTGATGGTTAGATAGCGATCCAAGATGGCGATGGTAGACATGGAGGGGATTCTTGCCGGACAGGAGTGGGGGGGGGCTCGTCACCTTAGCCCTCGGAGATGCTCTGGGGGGTTCTGAGGTCGGCTGCGGGAGACGAGGGGCAGGTGCTTCGTGGGTCGAGGTGTGGGTGGAGTGGGCCACTGCAGCAGCCTGGGGATTGAGTGGATCGAGAGTCCCATGAGGCGCCACGGAGGTCGGACGAGCCCGCGGGTCGGACGCGGCCTGCAGCAGCGTGGAGCAGGGGTGGAGAACGTCGACAACATCGAAGGGTTCCAACCCGAAACGTCACCTATTCCTTTTCTCCAGAGATGCTGCCTGACCCGCTGAGTTACTCCAGCATTTTGTGTCCGCTTTCGGTGTAAACCAGCATCTGCAGTTCCTTCGTACACATCAACAGCATCGCCAGGCCAGGCCGACCTTTGTAACTCCAATCCAGGGTAATGGGCCTAGATGAACCTCTATACTTTAGTTTAGAGACAGCTTTCAGAGATAGTTTCGACCCATCGAGTCCACTCTGACCAGCGGGTTGGCTGGTTGGCAGAAGGCAAAGAGTTGCAATAAAAGGTGCTTTTTCAGGTTGGCTGCCAGTGACTAGTGGAGTTCTACAAGGGTCGGTGCTGGGGCCACTATTCTTCACGTTGTACGTTAAGAACTGTACACTGCAAGGGCTAGGAAGCGAGCGGGCAAGATCATCTCTGACCCCTCTCACCCTGGCCACAGACTCTTTGAATCACTTCCCTCTGGAAGGAGTCTCCGGACTGTCAAAGCTGCCACAGCCAGACGTAGAAACAGTTTTTATCCACGAGCAGTTGCTCTACTCAACAGCCAAAAATCTGTAGCCTCCCTTTGATCTGGTATTTTGTTGGTTCACATGCTTGATCAATGGTGTTTTATTATGAATGTTTTATTATTATTAATGTTTAGTGTTTTCTGAGTCATTCGTAACTGTCACTGTATGTCATGTTGTTACTTGTGGGCGGAGCACCAAGGCAAATTCCTTGTATGTGAATACCTGGCCAATAAACTTACTTATTTACTTACTTACTTAGAGACACGCTACAAATCCCAGTTGTGGAGACACTGGTATCGTTGTCTCGCTGTACGACATTGATCATTTTTTACTCTGGATTTTTAACTCAAGTATTATGGGTTTTTTTTTAAATATATAAATTATGATGTTTTTTATGTGATTTACCATGATTTTATATATATTTATGATATTTGATATGCAATGCATTTTTAATGTAATGTTGCCGCTTGTCTGGACCTTGAGTCTGTAATAAAGTTATTATTTATTATTACTTACTTAATGATTTGGATAAGAGGATTAAAGGCTATGTGGCCATGTTTGCAGATTATGCTACGATAGGTGGAGGGGCAGGAGGTGTAGAGAAAGCAGGGACTCTGCAGAAGGACTGGGACAGGTTAGGAGAGTGGGCAGAGAAGTGGCAGATGAAATTCAGTGCAGCAAAGTGCAGAGTCATGCATTTTGGTAATAAGAATAAAGGCGTAGATTATTTTCTAAATGGAGAGAGGGAATCCAGAAATCGTCGGTGCAAAGGGTCTTGGAGTGTTGGTGCAGGGCTCCCAGCAAGTTAATTTGCAAGTCAAATCTGTAGTAAGGAAGGCAAATTCAATGCTAGCATTTATACCAAGAGGACTGAAATACAAGAACAGAGATGTAATACTGAGGCTCTCTTAGGCCCTGGTCAGGCCGCATTTGGAGGACTGAGCAGAGTTGGGCCCCAGATCTGAGGAAGGATGTGCTGGAGAGGGTCTGGAGGAGGTTTACAAGAATGATTCCAGGAACGAGTGGGTTAGCATATAATGAGCGTTTGACAGCACTGGGCCTCCACTCACTGGAGTTTAAAAGGTTGAGGGGGGGACCTCATTGAAACCTACGGAATAATGAAAGGCATCGATAGAGTGGATGTGGAAAGGATGTTTCCACTGGTGGGAGAGTCTAGGACCAAAGGTCACAGTCTCAGAATTAAAGGGCACTTTTTCAGAAAGGAGGTGAGGAGGAACTTCTTTAGTCAGAGGTTAGTTAATGCGTGTTACTCATTGTCACAGAGGGCTGTGGAGGCCAAGTCAGTGGATATTTAAGGCAGAGATAGACAAATTCTTGATTAGAACGGGTGACAAGGGTTATGGGGAGAAGGCAGGAAAATGGGATTAGGAGGCAGAGATCAGCCATAATTGGCGGAGTAGACTCGATGGGCCGAATGGCCTGATTCTACTGCTATAACTTGTGATCCCCGCACACTAACACTATCCTACATGCATTAGGGACAATTAATATTTATACCAAGCCAATTAACCTACTGACCTGTACGTCTTTGGAGTGTGGGAGGGAACCAAAGATCTCGGAGAAAACCCACACAGGTCACGGAGAGTACAGACAGCACCACCCGTAGTCAGGATCGAACCCGGGTCTCTGGCGCTGTGAGATAGCAACTCTACCACTGTGCTATCGTGCCGCCCCTTTGAAACCTGATGTATACAAGATGATGCCGGAAATGTGGTGACTATGAATCGACTATTCTTACACTCAAATCATTGCACCCTTAATTAAGTATGATGGTGCTTATGTATGGTAAACATTTTACTGAATTGTACACAAAAGAAAAACAATTCCTATATTGAGCTACATGTGATAATAAAGGACCATTGGACATTGATTATGTGGCTAGATTAATTAACTTTCTGGTCAATAGTAACTCAAATGAAGTTGACAGTGAGAGACTTAAAATGGCATTTTAAGTCACGCCAACCCTTTGAGTCCACATTGAATTTATCACCAAAGGGGATTGTCACAGAGCTAACAAGAGGCAATTATCATCAATCATTGGGCAGCACTGTGGCGCATTGGGTAGAGTCGCTGAGACCCGGGTTCGATCCTGACCTCGGGTGCTGTCTGTGTGGAGTTTGCACGTTCTCCCTGTGACCTCATGAGTTTCCTCCAGGTGCTCCGGTTCCCTCCCACACCCCAAAGACATGTGGGTTTGTAGGTTAATTGCCCATCTGTAAATTGCCCCCTGGTATGTAGGGAGTGGGTGAGAAAGCAGGATAACATCAAACCAGTGTGAAGGGGTCTATTCACAAAACGTCACCTATCCCATTTCTCCAGAGAAGCTGCCTGACCCGCTGAGTTACTCCAGCACTTTGTGTCTATGAACGAGTGCTCGATAGTCGACATTGACCCGATGGGCTGAAGAGCCTGTTTCCATGCTGTATCTTTAAACTAAAATAAACTATCACTGTTGTTTTGATGGTTACTTGCTGTCAACCTCATTCCAGTCTGGGTTCAATTATGGTCCAAAGAGCTGAATTCTAGGTTTGAGACATCTGCCTTTAATATCAAAACTGTATTTGAATAAATGTGGCAGCTGGAAACCCTGATATTTGGAAGAGGGGGACCCCCATTCCCTAAACAATGAGGACATCTCCGATGACCTGGTACGGAAAACCTCATCCTGGGCGCAGATGCGGTGTAGACTGAGGAATTGGGAGTAGGGGATAGAGTCTTTACAGGAAGCAGGGTGGGAAAAAGTATAGTCTAGATAGCTATGGGAGTCAGTCGGTTTGTAATTTATGTCAGTCGGCAGTCTGGCTCCTGTGATGGAGACGGTGAGATCTCCTGTGGAAACGGTAGGGAGATGTCGGAGATGGTCCAAGTGAATTTGAGTGCAGGATGGAAATTAGTCGTGTAGTTGATAAAGTCAGTAAGTTCTGCATGGGTGCAGGAGGCAGCACCAATGCAGTCGTCAATGTAGCGGAGGTAGAGTTCGGGGATAGGGCCGGTGTACGCCTGGAACAGTGATTGTTCGACGTACCCTACAAAGAGGCAGGCACAGCTGGGGCCCATGCGAGTGCCCATAGCTACGCCTTGGATTTGGAGGAAATGGGAGGAGTCAAATGAGAATTTGTTGAGAGTAAGGACCAGCTCTGCTAGGCGGAGGAGAGTGTTAGTAGACGGAAATTGGCTGGTTCTGTGGTCGAAAAAGAAACGGCTTTAAGACCTTCCTGGTGGTGGATGGAGGTGTAGAGTGACTGAACGTCCATAGTAAAGATGAGGTAGTGGAGACCTGGAAAACGGAAGTCATTGAAGAGACGAAGAGCGTGTGAGATGTCTTGGATATAGGTAATGAGGGACTGCACCAGGGGAATAAGACAGAGTCGAGGTATGTGGAAATTAATTCAGTGGGGCATGAACAAGCAGAAACAAAGGGTCTGCCAGGACAGTTCTGTCTGTGGATTTTGGGGAGAAAGTAAAACCAGGCCATGTGGGGCTGGGGAACGATAAGGTTGGAGGCTTTGGAGGGCAGAGAGCTGGAAGTGATGAAATCAGAAATGGAATGTGGTATAACGGCCTGGTGCTTGTCTGTGCGATCAGGGTCCAAGGATAAGTAGGAGGAGGTGTCTGAGAGTTGTTGCCTGGCCTCAGCCCAGTAGAGGTTAGCGCCCCAGACTTCCACAGCACCTCCCTTGTCGGCGGATTTGATCATATTGTCAGGGTTGCTGCAGAGTGAGCGGAAGGCTGTACGTTCAGAGGGGATGAGGTTAGAGTAGATAAGGGGAGTGGAAAAGTTGAGAGTTGATAGCCCGCTGGCAGTTGGAAATAAAATGGTCGAGAGAGGGTAGAGGGTGGGGGTTGGGGTCAGAGGAGGGCAGGTGAGTAGATGGAGGCTGAGGCGATGTCTGGTGGGGGGATGGTGGGTGTTCAGAGACGAGGGGGCATGAGGACTATTGAATGGGTGGGGATTAGCTGGGGCCATCTGGTTAAAGGGGGAAGGGGTAGAAGTAAGGCGTTCAACAAGGTGCCGCATGGTAGGCCACTCTGGAAGGTTAGATCGCATGGGATCCAAGGAGAGATAGCTGAATGGATAGCAAATTGGCTCCATGGAAGGAAGCAGAGGGCGATGGTGGAAGGTTTCTTAGACTGGAGGCCTGTCACAGGAGGTATGCCTCAGGGTTTGGTGCTGGGCCCGTTACTGTTTGTCATCTACATAGACAATAGGTGCAGGAGGAGGCCATTCAGCCCTTCGAGCAAGCACCGCCATTCAATGTGATCATGGCTGATCATCCCCAATCAGTGCCCCGTTCCTGCCTTCTCCCCATATCCCCTGACTCCGTTACCTTTAAGAGCCCTATCTAGCTCTCTCTTGAAAGTATCCAGAGAACCGGCCTCCACCGCCCTCTGAGGACCACATCAATGATTTGGATGAAAACATACAGGGCAAGATTAGCAAGTTTGCTGATGATACAAAAGTTAGTGGTTAGTGGTTAGTGAAGATGGTTGTGAACGATTGCAGCAGGATCTGGATCGATCGGCCAGGTGGGCATAGGAATGGTTGATGGAATTTAATACAGAGAAGTGTGAGGTGTTGCATTTTGGGACGTCAAGCAAGGGCAGGACCTACACAGTAAAAGGTAGGCTTCTGAGAAGTGTTGTAGAGCAGAGGGATCTAGGAGTGCAGGTGCATGGTTCCTTGAAGGTGGTCAAAAAGGCTTTTGGCACTTTGGCCTTCATCAGTCAGAGTCTTGAGTATAGAAGTAGGGAGGTCATGTTGCAGTTGTCTAAGACATTGGTGAGACCGCATTTAGAATATTTTCAGTTCTGGGCACCATGCTATAGGAAAGATATTGTCTAGCTTGAAAGGGTTCAGAAAAGATTTACCAGGAAATTGTCAGGACTAGAGGGTGTGAGCTATAGGGAGAGGTTGAGTAGGCTGGGTCTTTATTCCATGGAGCGCAGGAGGATGAGGGGAGATCTTATAGAGGTGTACAAAATCATGAGAGGAATAGATCGGGTAGATGCACAGAGTCTCTTGCCCAGAGTAGGGGAATCGAGGACCAGAGGAGATAGGTTCAAGGTGAAGGGAAAAAAATTTAGACATTAGACAATAGACAATAGGTGCAGGAGTAGGCCATTCGGCCCTTCGAGCCAGCACCGCCATTCAATGTGATCATGGCTGATCATCCCCAATCAATACCCCGTTCCTGCCTTCTCCCCATATCCCCTGACTCCGCTATTTTTAAGAGCCCTATCTAGCTCTCTCTTGAAAGCATCCAGAGAACCTGCCTCCACCGCCCTCTGAGGCAGAGAATTCCACAGACTCACCACTCTCTGTGAGAAAAAGTGTTTCCTCGTCTCCGTTCTAAATGGCTTACTCCTTATTCTTAAACTGTGGCCCCGATTCTGGACTCTCCCAACATCGGGAACATGTTTCCTGCCTCTAGGGTGTCCAAACCCTTAACAATCTTATATGTTTCAATGAGATCCCCTCTCATCCTTCTAAACTCCAGAGTGTACAAGCCCAGCTGCTCCATTCTCTCAGCATATGACAGTCCCGCCATCCTGGGAATTAACCTTGTAAACCTACGCTGCACTCCCTCAATAGCAAGAATGTCCTTCCTCAAATTAGGGGACCAAAACTGCACACAATACTCCAGGTGTGGTCTCAGTAGAGCTCTGTACAACTGCAGAAGGACCTCTTTGCACCTATATTCAATTCCTCTTGTTATAAAGGCCAACATGCCGTTCACTTTCTTCACTGCCTGCTGTACCTGCATGCTTACTTTCATAGACTGATGTACAAGGACCCCCAGATCCCGTTGTACTTCCCCTTTTCCCAATTTGACGCCATTTAGATAGTAATCTGCCTTCCTGTTTTTGTTACCAAAGTGGATAACCTCACATTTATCCGCATTAAACTTCATCTACCATGCATCTGCCCACTCCCCCAACCTGTCCAAGTGGCCCTGCATTCTCATAACATCCTCTTCACAGTTCACACTGTCACCCAGCTTTGTGTCATCTGCAAATTTGCTAATGTTACTTTGAATCCCTTCATCCAAATCATTGATGTATATTGTAAATAGCTGCGGTCCCAGCACCGAGCCTTGCGGTACCCCACTAGTCACTGCCTGCCATTCTGAAAGGGACCCGTTAATCCCTACTCTTTGTTTCATGTCTGCCAACCACTTCTCTATCCATGTCAGCACTCTACCCCCAATACCATGTGCCCTAATTTTGCCCACTAATCTCCTATGTGGGACCTTATCAAATGTATGTGGGACCTTATCAAACACCCCCATTTAATAGGAATCTGAGGAGTAACTTTTTCACACAAAGGGTGGTGGGTGTATGGAACAAGCTGCCAGAGAAGGTAGTTGAGGCCGAGACTATCCCATCGTTTAAGAAGCAATTAGTCAGGTAAATGGATATGACAGGTTTGTAGGGATATCGACCAAGCGCAGGCAAGTGAGACTAGTTTAGCTGGGATATTGTTGGCCGGTGTGGGCAAGTTGGGCCGAAGGGCCTGTTTCCACACTGTAGCACTCAATGACTCTATCCAGTGGAACCCCTAATGCGTGTTCCCTGTAGGAGGGGGGGAGCAGTAGGACCCAGCAGAGTCAGACCACGTGCTGTTGGATTCTGCATCGTGGAGACTGTGGGCCCGGTGCTGAGCCTGGGACTCAGGTAAAGTGACAGCTGCGGCCCGCCGGTGGGCGGTGGAGTGGCGAGGGTCGACGGAGTTGCTGGTGCAGGCCCGCGGGGGGCTGGAGTCCAGGTCAGCGGACAAAGCGTCGGTTAGCCCGGTCAGCGGATGGCCGGGGAGGCGGCGAGGGTCGGTGGCTGCGGACTCACCTGCCCTCTTCCGACCCCAGCCCCCACCCTGGTCTTCTCTTCACCATCCCTCCTGACCTCCACCTTCCTGATACGGAACGTCTGTCCTCAGCAGAGGCCTCCCCTTTGACCCTCCCCTTTGTCCCCACCTCAACGAGTTCCGGGTCCTACACGACGTAGAGCTTTTCTCCCATCTCACGGTCGCTCAACTCTTTAACTCCCCCTCCCATTCCCAATCTGATCTTTCTGTCCTGGGCCTCCCCCATTGTCAGAGTGAGGCCCAGCGCATATCGGAGGAACAGCACCTCATATATCGTTTGGGCAGCTCACACCCCAGGTCTTGTCTCTCCATCCCCTGCCCCTTTCCAGTTCCCCCACCAGTCTTACTGTCTCCGACTACACTTTACCTCTGCACCGCCCACTCCCCTGACATCGGTCTCGACCCGAAACGTCACCCATTCCTTCTCTCCAGAGATGCTGCCTGTCCCGCTGAGTTACTCTAGCATTTTGTGTCTACCTTCGATTTAAATCAGCATCTGCAGTTCTTTCCTATTCATTTGTTCCAAATCTCTCCACATCACCATCTGTATATCTCGTTTCCCTTTCCCCTGACTCTCAGTCTGAAGAAGGGTCTCGACCTATTCCTTTTCTCCAGAGATGCTGCCTGAGACGCTAAGTTACTCCAGCTTTTTGCGTCTATCTTCCTAATAAAGAGGAAGATGACAGTGATTGTTGGAGGCATCTGAGTCACTGCAGACAGGACACTATTGTGGGATGAGTCAGTGGTTTCCCTCCATCATGTGTTAGAAGTACAGATGTGTGCTGTTTGCTGCTTGTTCTGCTTTTGGCTCCACTCCCAATTCCTTAGACAATAACGCAACTATGCTGCATAACAACTAATAAAAAAATAATAATATCAGTCCGAAGAAGGGTCTCAACCCGAAACGTCGCCCATTCCTTCTCTCCATAGAGTTACTCCAGCATTTTGTGTCTGCCAGTAATAACAACATTCAAGTTCGGACTTACATGTGGCAAGAGGCAAGTTAAAAGGCTTACAAGTCCCAACCATTGATCTCAAGTAAGAGAGAGCCAAGAGAGTCAAAAGTTATGTGGCACGGTGGCGCAGGGGTAGAGTTGCTGCCTATTGGGCCTGTCCCACTTAGGCGACTTTATAAGCGACTGCAGGAGACAATGCAGTCGCCACATGTTCGCGGGTGGTTGCCGGGGAGTCGCCTTCATGGTCGTGAGGAGTTCCCGCATTCTGGGAACCAGTCGCGGCCTCATTATGGTCGCCACGATTTTTTCAACATGTTGATAAATTAGAATGAAGCCGCCATGGAGAGTTGCGAGAATTCTCGCGCCGTAGGTGGGTCGCCAGGAGGTCCTAGTGGGTCGCCAGGAGGTCGAAGGTTCTCGGAGGTTCTCTTAGGTTGTAGCTGGTGTTGACCGGTGAATTTCATTGGCTCATTGGGGAAAAAAAAGGTAAGCAGTAGTTTTCAGAAATAAGGATAACCGACCGGTAATGTTAAATGTCCGCCGAGCTTCACAGCCGTGTATCTCTGGCTTCTTAAAATTTATCTCCACTCCTTCTCCCCTCTCTCGCCCCCCATCTCCCCTGCCCTCTTTTAAAGGGCTTACCTTACACTGTGCTTTAGCCGTCTTTTTACAGCGCCAACCTTCCTGTTCATCGCAGTGTGTGTCTGTATCACCTTGGCTTTGCACCGTGTGAATTGTTTAGACAGGGCAAGCAGGGGGAGCGCTGTCTAAAACATTCACACGGGCTGATGGAGGAAGCAAAGTGTTTGTGTGTGTTCCACTCTGACAGTCGCCGTTCCGGTTCCCGGTTTTTCAGGCGACTGCCAGCAACTTGACAGTCGCCGGTAGTCCGCTGAAAAATCGCCTAAGTGGGACAGGCCCATTATAGCTCCAGAGAGCCGGGTTCAATCCTGACTACGGGTGCTGTCTGTACGTTCTCCCCGTGACCACGTAGGTTTTCGCCGAGATCTTTGGTTTCCAACCCACAGTCCAAAGATGTACAGGTTTGTAGGTTAATTGGCTTGGTGGAAATGTAAAACTGTCCCCAGTGGGTGTAGGGTAGCCTGAATGTGTGGGGATCATTGTCAGTGCGGACTCGGTGGGCCTAAGGGCCTGTTTCCGCGCTGTATCTCTAAACTGAACTAAACAAAAGTCGAAGCAAGGATCTGCAGATGCTGGTTTACTCGCTGGAGTTTAGAGGGATGAGGGGAGATCTCATTGAAAGATACCGTATAATGAAAGGCCTGGATAGAGTGGATGTGGAGAGGATGGTTCCACTAGCGGGAGAGCTTAGGGCGAGAGACCATACTCTCAGAATCTCCTTAGAAAGGAGAAGAGGAGGAATTTCTGTGTAGGCCAAGTCATTAAGTATTGTTAAAGCAGAGATTGACAGTTTCTTGTTTCGTATGGGTGTCAAAGGTTACGGAGTGAAGGCGCGACCGTGGGGTTGAGAGTGAAAAGTGGCGTCAGCCATGATTGAATGGCGGAGTGGACTAGATGGGCCAAATGGTCTAATTCTGCTCCTGTGACCTATGAACTTATGAAAGTACCATTGAAAGATTGAAACTACTAAAACCTGGCACCAAGACTTGTTTCCACATTCAGCAGACAGAGATGACAATCAGTTTCCCTCTTCCTTGATGTCAGTCTGAAGAAGGGTCTCGACCCGAAACGTCACCATTGCATTTTCTCCAGAGATGTTGCCTGACCCACTGAGTTACTCCATCTATTCGTGTCTGTCTTCAGTGTAAAGTGGCATCTGCAGTTCTATCCCACCTTATCGTTCCCCAGCCCCGCATGGCCCGATTTTATCTTAGCCCCAAAATCCACAAACAGAACTGACCTGGCAGACATATTGTTTCTGCTTGTTCATGTCCCACTGAATTAATTTCCTTGACTCCATCCTATTCCCCCCTGGTCCAATCCCTCACTACCTATGTCCAAGACATCTCACACGCTCTTTGTCTCTTCAATGACTTACGTTTTCCAGGCCCCCACTACCTCATCTTTGCTATGGACGTTCAGTCACTGCGCCTCCAACCCCACCAGGAAGATCTTCAAGCCCTCCGATTCTTCCTCGGCCGCAGAACCAGCCAATTTCCGTCTAACACTCTCCTCCGCCTAGCAGAGCTGGTCCTCACCCTGATTGATCTAAGGCGTAGCTATGGGCACGCGCATGGGCCCCAGCTATGCCTGCCTCTTTGTAGGATACGTCGTACAAAAACGTATACACGACTATTCTGTCAGCGGTAAATTTCAGCCGGTGATTCCAAAAATATGAGTGGGTAAATCAATCTTTGGTATGAAAGGATCAGGCTCATTGCCAATCGTACACTACGATCGCACTCTTCTACCTAGGTGTGATTATCTTAGAGTCACACGACGGAAACAGGCTCTTCAGCCCAACCCAAGATGCCACATCGAAGCTAGTCCCATTCGCCCACATTTGGCCCATATCCCTCTAAACATTTTCTATTCATGTCCAAGTGTCTTTTAAATGTTTTTATTGTACCTGCCTCAACTACGTCTTTAGTTCCGTTTAATTTAGCATAGTTTAGTTTAGTTTAGTTTAGTTTAGTTTAGAGATACAGTATGGAAATCTGTCCTTTGGCCCAACGAGTGCATGCCTACCATCGATCACATATTCACACCAGTACAATGCTATTCCACTTTTGATCCACTTCCGACACGCTAGGGGCAATTTACAGAGGCCTATTAACCTACAAATCCATATGTCACGAGGCATGTCTCTGGCAGCTCATTCCATACACCCACCACCCTCTGAGTGAAAACGTTGCCATTTAGGTTCCTATTAAATCATCTCTTAACCTCCTGTACTCCATTCATTCATCCATTCATCATCGTTGAAAACATTAGCGATGCAGTGGTGCTGGTTTCCAATGGGAACGGTGACGGACGCACCACACATCTCGGTCCTCAAGTTCCTGCAGACTTCCGCTGCTGGAAGTCTAGGATGTTGGTGTGTGTGTGCCTTATCATCATTCCTTACAATGCTGTGTACGACAGTGATCACAACTTCTACTGAAGTGTGGATGGCCGTTGGCTCACGAGGAGCTCATCCGCCCTTTGACAGGTCTTGTATTTGGTCCTGCTGGAGGTCCACAGCCCCCTCCTCACCTGGCAAACCAGGTGGGGGCAGGGCCGGATTTAGATGAAGAGAGGCCCTCGGCTATTCCACTTGTGAGGCACCTCCCAAACCCCCACCCCCACGATGAGAGGAAGATGGGAGAGTCCACCGGATTGACACCGATTTGCAACCGAGCGTGGCCAATGAGATAAGGGACTGGAAAGCTGCACTTTTTATTTATTGCCAGTGCTAGTGTCGAGTTAACGGCTTGAAACACTGTTATTCTGAAATGGAGGGCAAGGAAAATTACTGAAGTGTTGTTTAGAGACTACAGTGCATTGTGACAGCATATGTAAGAAAGGCCTATGACAGTGTCAAAAATATTATACACTAGGCCCACACGAAGCTTTTCAAAAAGGGGGGTGGCATGGCAGAATTACAAATTTTATGTGAAATAAGTGCACACAGCGCATATCACAAGCACAAAGCTCAAAGACCCTTGCGGAGTCCAAGGCCCGCTTAAAGGGTTTTAGATGCTCTGGTGCATTCTGAACCTTATTTTGGAGCATTTTTGCACTAAAATTATGACCAGTACTTTAGAAATAATTTTGGTTGAGTCAAGAGTAATGAGTGGTTGGAATGGGATGATTGGGGTCATTGTTGTATACATTTTTTTAAATCAAGAATTGAAGCTTTTGTTTTAATAATCAAGTTGTACTGTAAAATGTTATGTAAAATGTTATAAAGGTACATGCATACACTGCAAATAAAATACTGTAAGCTTTTGCAGTAAATAAAACCTTTTTCTAGAAAATGTTTTGTGTGTTGATTTGATTGCCTGTTACTGTTCGACTGTGTTAGTGTGTGGGAATGGGACCAGAGAGTGGTTGTTAATTTAAAATAAGTAAAGTCAGTTAGGCAGAGGCAGGGAACTTAATTAAGGGGGGCATCTGCCTGTAAACAGAAAGGCCCCTCTACAGGGATTCTCCCCCTCTACATTGGGGACCTGGGGGGAGGGGGGGGGGAGGGTACTGCATCGAGGAGTCCGTGCAGCCTGTTTCTCTCGCGGTTCAGACTCGCCAGCCGCCTGCCACCTTTGCGGGCTGGCGAGCCTGTATACCACGTGTACATGGAGTGCGTGAGGTTGCAGCCTCTGTTCCATTATCTAAAGGGGCTGCTCCTTCCCTTTTGGCTGCACTTCACACCCACCACCCTCATCTTTGGACACCCTGTGCGTGGGGGAGAGGGTAGGGCTGAAGATGTCCTGGTTGGGTCACTCCTGGGCCTGGCCAAGCTGGCCATCCGCGAGTCACGGCGCCAGGCGGAAGAGGGCTCTGCCCGAGCCGGCTGCCTGCCCCTTTTCTGGGGTTACGTCCGCGCCCGGGTGGTGTTAGAGAGGGACAACGCCCTGTCCACAGCGCCCTGTCCCTGGGGGATTTCCGAGACCGCTGGGCACCGCGGGGGTGGAATGTATCCTTAATAAGGATGGGGAAACAGTGGTTGAATAGTATATTTGATATTGAAGAATATGTGTTTGATTTGTACAATGGGGGTGGGTTTTCATTTGAATTATTTAGTATTGTAAATAGTATTGTAAATACTTGAATAAATCTAATCTGGAAAAAAAACAGAAACTTACTCCAGCACTTGGTGTATTTTTAACCAGAGAGTAAGCTAGGCGGCCTATTCATATTCATTACCAGGGCGTGTTTAGTAACGCCCATATGTTTAATGAAGATGGTCATGTCAGGAACAGCCGTCCCCTGACTGAGTCGGCGTTCACACGTCTTGGGGAAGTTAAACTCAATCGACAAACGAGTGGAGTTTCACTTTGGTCCCAAGTTTATTTTGTGTCTGGAAGTTTGCTCGCCGCAGAAAGTAGTTTTCTGTCTGTCTGCTGTGTTTCTGCCACCAGACATGGCCTCGGTCGGAGCTGCCTGCCTGCCGGCTGTGCGGAGGATCGCTGTGTTCGGGGGCACCCACGGCAATGAGCTGTCGGGGGTATTTCTGGTCAGGCACTGGCTCCGGGACAGGTCGGAGATCCAAAGAGCGACGTGCGAGGTCCACCCTTTCCTCGCCAACCCGGCCGCCGTGCAGAGGTGCACCCGCTACGTGGACTGTGATTTGAACCGAGCCTTCACCGCGGAGAACCTGAGGTCAGTCCCAGAGCACGGAACTAGCTGTAGGTGGGCAGGGAGATCTAGAACACTGTGCATGTGCAGCGAGACCTAGAACAGTGAACTGTGCATGACCATGGATATCTAGAACAGTGGACACTAGGGGGCCAGGGAGATCTAGAACAGTGGACACCAGCGGGGCAGGGAGATCTGGAACACTGTGCCTGTGCAGTGAGATCTAGAACAGTGAACTGTGGATGACTATGGATATCTAGAACAGTGAACTATGCATGGCCATGGATATCTAGAACAGTGAACCTGTACATGGCCATGGATATCTAGAACAGTGGACACCAGGGGGACAGGGAGATCTAGAACACTGTGCCTGTGCAGTGAGACCTAGAACAGTGAACTGTGCATGGCCATGGATATCTAGAACAGTGACCTGTACATGGCCATGGATATCTAGAACAGTGAACCTGTACATGGCCATTGAGATCTAGAACAGTGGACACCAGGGGGACAGGGAGATCTAGAACAGTGGACCCCAGGGGACAGGGAGATCTAGAACACTGTGCATGTGCAGTGAGATCTAGAACAGTGACCTGTACATGGCCATGGATATCTAGAACAGTGAACCTGTACATGGCCATGGATATCTAGAACAGTGAACCTGTACATGGCCATGGATATCTAGAACAGTGAACTGTGCATGACCATGGATATCTAGAACAGTGAACCTGTACATGGCCATGGATATCTAGAACAGTGAACCTGTACATGGCCATGGATATCTAGAACAGTGAACTGTGCATGGCCATGGATATCTAGAACAGTGAACTGTGCATGACCATGGATATCTAGAACAGTGAACCTGTACATGGCCATGGATATCTAGAACAGTGAACCTGTACATGGCCATTGAGATCTAGAACAGTGGACACCAGGGGGACAAGAGATCTAGAAAACGGTGCCGGGGCTGGGAGATCTTGAACAGTGAACCTGTACGTGCCCATTGAGATCTAGAACAGCGGGCACCAGGGGACAAGGAGATCTAGAACACGGTGCCTGGGCTGGTAGATCTAAAACAGTGGACCTGTACGTGGCCATTGAGATCTAGAACAGTGAACTGACTGTACGTGGACCTGCAATGTAGAACAGCAAACTGCACTTGGATGGGGAGATCTAGAACCGTGAACACCATGGGGGCATGGAGATCTAGAACACTGCATGGCCATGGATATCTAGAACCGTGAACTGTACATGGCCATTGAGATCTAGAACAGTGAGCTGACTGTATGTGGACCTGGGATCTAGAACAGTGAACTGCACTCGGACAGGGAGCTCTAGAACAGTGGACAGCATAGGGACATGGAGACCAAGATCTCTGTGCATGGACAGAGAGATCTTGAACAGTGAACTACATGGCCATGGAGATCTAGAACAGTAAACTGACTGTATGTGGACCTGGGGATCTAGAACAGTGGGCTGCACAGGGCCTGCGAGATCTAGAACAGTGGACAGTACAGTAACAGGAGTCCTAGACCTCTTCACAGTACAGGAACAGTATTGCTAGAACTGTCCTAGACCATTTAACGGTACAGGAATGGGAGATCTAGCACACTGCATGGTACAGGGATCCTAGAGCACTCAACAATACAGGGACGGGTGATCTAGAACAAAGGGTGGTGGGTGTATGGAACAAGCTGCCAGAGGAGTTTGTTGAGGCAGGGATTATCCCAACGTGCAAGAAACAGTTAGACAGGTGCATGGATAGGACGGGTCTGGGGGGGGGGGGGGATATGGACCAAACACGGGCAGGTGGGACTAGTGTAGATGGGACATGTTGGCCGTTGTGGGCAAGTTTAGCTGAAGGCCCTGTTTCCACGCTGTATGACTATGACTCTACAAGACTGAACAGTACAGGAATATGACTCCTAGAACACAGGGAGAAGGCAGGAGAATTGGGTTAGGAGGGAGAGATAGATCAGCCATGATTGAGTGGCGGTGCAGACTTGATGGGCCGAATGGTCTAATTCTGCTCCTAGAACCTATGAACACTGAACAGTACAGGAACAGGTCCTGGAGCACATTCTTGATATTAAGACCTATCTTGCCTAATTAACAGATAGTATGTGTTTATCTTAGTTTAGTTTAATGTTTAGTTTAGTTTATTGTCGCGTACAGTGAAAAGCTTTTGTTGCGTGCTATCCAGTCAGTGGAAAGACTATACATGACTACAATCAGGCGGCCCACAGTGTACAGATACAGGATAAAGGGCATAATGCTTCGTGCAGGATAAAGTCCAGTAATGTCCGATTAACGAAGTCTGAGGTTCTCCAATGACATTGACTGTAGTTGGTTGGGACCCATCTCTAGTTGTGGTAGGATGGTTCCGTTGCCTGAAAACAGCTGGGGAGAAACTGTCCCTGAATCTGATGGTGTGCGTTTACATGCACTTATGCACCTCTTGCATGATGGCAGAGGGGGGAAGAGGCAGTGACAAGGGGTGAGATTAGTCCGTGATTATGCTGCTGGCCTTGCCGAAGGCAGAGCCAAGTGTAGATGGAGTCAATGGAAAGGAGGCTGGTTTGCGTGATGGTCTGGGCTGCGTCCACAATTCTCTGCGATTTCTTGCGGTCTTGGACGGAGCTGTTCCCAAGCCTTCTCCAAGCAGCCATTTAATCTTAAGGCAGGGATGAGGAGTAATTTTTCTCTGGTGTCATACGCCCTTGGACTCAGCCATTTTGTAAGCTCAAGACTAATAACAGGACAGCCAACAATTGTGAGGGTCAGTTAAGAAAATGAGAGTGACCCCAAGACCTGATCAGCGATGATTATATTGAACAATGCAACAGCTTAGAGGGGCTGTAGTAACAAGGAACTGCAGGTGCCTGTTTACCAAAGAAAGACACAAAGTTCTGCAGGAACTCAGCAGGTCAGGCAGCATCTCGGGACAATATGGAGAGGGGACGTTTGCGGTCGGGACCCTTCTGCACACCTGAGGGGCTGAACGGACTCTACCTGCTCCTGTTTCAGATGACACGGGTGTGCAGCGGTAGAGCTTCTGCCTCACAGCGCCAGAGACCCCGGTTCGATCCTGGCCTCGGGTGCTGCCTGTGTCTGTGTACAGTTTGCACGTTCTCCCTGTGACCATGGGTGCTCCGGCTTCCTCCCACAACACAAAGACGTGCGGGTTTGTAGGTCAATTGGCCTCTGTAAATTCCCCCTAGTGTGTAGAGAGTGGATGAGAAAGTAGGATAACATAGAACCAGTGTGAATGGGTGATCGATGGTCGGTGTGAACTCCATGCTGCATCTCTAAACTAAACTAAACGTTCTTCACAAGAAGTGGATCTTGCCGATGTTTACTGTGAATAACCGGGAGTGCTACAGGAATGGAGTTGTGCTTGAAACAACTGATTCCCTTCAGGGACACTGGTCTGAATGCTGTCAGCTGCCCGGGATTGTTGCTATGAATGAGGGAAACCTGGTGATGGTCCAACACGGGCAGGGGTGGAAAACCCGGGGGGGTGGTTAGAGGGGACACGTCCCCTCCATGTTTTGAGAGGTGGGGGACATCCCCCCCCCAAGTTTTTGTGATCCGGATTTTAAAATCTCCGCTTTCTGCGAGACAGTGGAGGTGGGACTGCTGATTGAGGGCGCCGATTGGACGAGAGAGACGTCGCTCAGCAGGCAATGGGGACGGGACATGATGATTCAGCGCGATGATTGGAGGAGGGAGACGTGGCACAGACCTGCGCCTCATCCGCAGCCAGGATCGATCCCGGCCGGGTCTCCGGCGCTGTCCCGCCCGCACCCGAGTGCCCCCCCCCCCCACGGGTGGCCAGAGACGTCGGCAGTCAGACTGGCGCGGTGCCCCCAGGCCCACAGCCAGCGCTAAACCCAGCTCACTATGCCTGTCCCGCTAAGTGAACCTACCTGGGTTTTATAGAAATATGGCCAGCGCGGAGAAGTAGCGCTGGTATCCCGTCTGTCCAGACAAGGCTGTAGTTAACCCGGTGAGACAGGCAGAGTTCAGCTGCATTTAGCGCAGGATTGAGCCCCCGAAGCCTCGCGCATGCGAGCGGCCGCCAAAAAATGGTGTCCCCCCGCCCCCTCCATGTTTTGATAGCGAGTTCCGCTCTTGATCACGGGCACTGACCTCGCCACCATCTAAGGGATCGACAGGAGGTGCTGTCTCAACAAGGCAGCCAATATCACTACGCCCACGTTGGCTGTTCTCTTTTCACTCCTACCATCGGGTAGAAGGTACAGGAGTCTGAAAACTGGGACTACTAGGCTGAAGAATAACTCCCAGACCACCAGGTGGGGTCAAGGAAAGAGCGTTCACGTCGCGGCCCTGTTTCCACCACCACGCACCGGAAGCACAAGGAGCGACAAGACGGACACCATTGTATGCAGATGCCGAGAATTGTGTTCAGCTCTGGCTGAGCAAATTCGATAAGAAGACCACAAGAAGAATATAACCATCAGGTTCTTGAACACTACACAACAGTGACCTCAATCATGAACTTTAATGGATTGTCTTTGGTCGGACTAAGGTTTTTGGACTGGTATTTTTTCTTTCGTTTAGAGATGTAGCGCGGAAACAGGCCTTTCGGCCCTCCGAGTCCGCATCGACCAGCGATCCCCACACATTAACACTATCCTACACACACGAGGGACAAATTTACACTAAGCCAATTAACCTACAAACCTGCATATCTTCGGAGTGTGGCAGGAAACCGAAGATCTCGGACAAAAAAAACCCACACGGTCAAATGGAGAAGGTACAAATTCCGTACAGTCAGCACCCGTAGTCAGGATCGAACCCGGGACTCTGGCGCTGTGAGGCAGCAACTCTACCGCTGCGCCACCGTGCTAACCCCTCTCTGCCTCTGGGCTGGAAGGAACACACAGGAAATGACTGGCTTGTTTTCACCTCTTTAAATACCTCCAGAACGTCAGAGTTTGTGGGGAAAGCTGATAGAAGAATATAAAGTATAAAATGATGAGAGATCGTCTAGATCTCCCAGGGTGGAAACATCGAATACTAGAGGGCATTGGTTTCAGGCAAGAGGGATAATGTCTCAAGGAGATAAGTGGGGCAAGTCTTGTACGGAGTGGGTGTTGGGTGCCTGGAACGCACTGCCTGGTACCTGGGGTAGTGGTGGAGGCAGATACAATAGTGGTGTTTATGAGACTCGTGGATAGGTGTATGGAAACGGAGGGATATGGATTACGTGCAAGCAGATGAATGAGTTGATCTTGCATCATGTTTGGCGCGGAGATTGTGTTGTACAGTATCGTTCTATGTTCTATGTTCACTTTTGACACGTGGAGATGTATTGAAGAAACAACTCAATCATATTCTGGTGAGATACGTAAATACAGTGAACCCTCATTATAACGGACCATAGGGGGGGATGGTGTCCGTTATTGTCCGCTGTAACCAAGTGTAATATATGGCATTTCATAAAGCCATAAGTGATAGGGGTAGAATTAGGCCATTCAGCCCTTCGTCTACTCCGCTATTCAGTCATGGGTGATCTATCTCTCCCTCCTAACCCCATTCTCCTACCTTCTCCCCATAACCCCTAATCTAGAATCCATCTATCTCTGCCTTAAAAATATCCATTGAGTTGGCCTCCACAGCCGTCTGTGGCAATGAATTCCATAGATTCACTACCCTCTGACTAAAGAAATTCCTCCTCATCCCCTTCTTCAAAGAACGTCCTTTAATTCTGAGGCTGTGGCCTCTGGTCCTGGACTCTCCCACCAATGGAAACATCCTCTCCACATCCATTCTATCCAAGCCTCTCACTATTGTGTACGTTTCAATGAGGTCCCCCCCACGCATTCTTCGAAACTCCAGCGAGTACAGGCCCGGTGCCATTAAAACGCTCATCATATGTTAACCTATTGCACTATTCGGTAAGTTTCATGTGCAATATCTGGGATTTCATGTGCAGAGACCCAACAATAAAACTTAGGCTGAGCAAGAAGTGCACCCACGCTGGGGACAATTTGCAATTTAACCGAAGCCAATTAAACTACAAACCCGTACGTCTTTGGAGGGTGGGAGTAAACCGCATCACCCGGAGAAAACCCATGTGGTCAGAGGGAGAAGGTACAAGCTCCGTATATACAGCACCGGAAGTCAGGATCGCATCCGGGTCTCTGGCGCTGTGAGGCAGCAACTCTACCGCTGCGCTACATTTGAATCTCAGATGTAGATGGAACTATCTGACAATTATTTTAACGACGGGAGAAGTTTGGGCGGCCCGGTGGCACAGCGGTAGAGTTGCTGCCTTACAGCGAATGCAGCGCCGGAGACCCGGGTTCCATCCTGACTGCGGGTGTTGTACGGACAGAGTTTGTACGATCTCGCCGTGACCGCGTGGGTTTTTTCTCCGAGCCCTTCGGTTTCCTCCCACACTCCAAAGACGCTCAGGTGTGTAGGTAAATTGGCTTGGTAAATGTAAAAAAATAGTGTTCCCTGTCTGTGTAGGATAGTGTTTATGTGCGGGGATCGCTGGTCGGTGCGGACACAGTGGGCCGAAGGGCCTGTTTCCGTGCTGTATCTCTAAACTAAAAAAACTAAGTTGCTAATTGCATTACAAGCCACCGATGAAAGGACGGGTAAGAAGATAGCTTTAAAAGTAATTGGAAAAGTGCTCAGGTGAAGAGTACTGTCAGTTGGTAGAGGCGTTAAGTGGACTCCTTTGGGAGTTGCAGTTGCTTTTCATTGACATTAGTGCCCTGGACTAACCATAAACTTCAGGCCTTTGCTGATGGTACCGCGATAGCAAGAACAGTAGAGACAGTGCGTGCAATAAAAGATTCATCACAGGATAGAGATCTAAAGTGCAGCATCTAGCTCATTTAATGGTCCAATTTCAAGAGTCGAGAATATTTTGTCATATGTCCTTAAACAGAACAATGAAACTCTTACGTTCTGCAGCACGACATATATGTACGGAAACAGATATAGCTTAGTAATCTGTAAACGACATTATAAATAACAATAACGTTTGGTGTATATATTTCTTCCCCTCCCCTAACCCCTCCCCCTCCCCCTCCCCCTCAACCTCCCCCCCCCTCAATCTCCCCCTCCACCTTCCCCACCCCCTCCCCCTCAACCTCCCCCTCAACCTCCCCCTTCCCTCCCCTTCCTTCTCCCCCTCCCCCTCCCCCCCCCCCCTCCCCCTCCCCCTCCCTCTCTCTCTCTCTCTCTCTCTCTCTCTCTCTCTCTCTCTGCCCCAATATAATATATATGAGGCCTTTCTTCTTCCCGCCCCTCCGCCCATCCCCACATCAGCCTGAATAAGGGTCTCGACCCGAAACTTTACCTATTTCCACCGCTCCATAGATGCTGCCTCATCCCGCTGAGTTTCTCCAGCATTTATGTCACACTTTCAAAACATCAAAAATAGTAGAGGGCATAACTTTAAGGCGAGAGAGGCAAAGTTAAAAGGAGCTGTGTGGGTCAAGTTTTTTTACACACAGGACGGTGGGTGCCTGGTGCGCGTTGCCGGGGGTGGTGGTGGAGTAGGCAGATACCACAGTGGCGTATAAGAGACTTTTGGATAGGCCCATGGATATGCAGGGAATGGATTATAGGAGTTGGTCTTGGTATCATGTTCGGCACAGGAATTGTGGGCCGAAGGGCCTGCTCCTGATCCAGTGCTCTGTTCGAAATGTATATACTTATTTTTTCATTTCATGTTCTATATTGATGGAACATTAAATGAAAATGATTTAGCAATGAAGAAATATGAATTTTACTTCGGAGTCACGTGAGTGACTTCGTGAAGACCCCGCCAGCACACATATCGTCGCTCGCATTTGCTACCAACAAGCTCATGGGGGGGGGGGGGGGAGTGTTCTCTCTCCACAGCTCCTTCAACAGGACCAGGAAAAGGTAAGTTCACTAACCTTACGCTGGTTTGCAGGTAGGAGTCCTTGCCTTTCGCACCTGCAGGTAACGAAGGAAGGAAAAGGGAAAGGTAAGCTTTCCACGAGCCGCTGGACTTCTGGCCTGCGGGAAACTTCTCCGGAGCTGTTCTCAACACCGGCGGCAAACGGCCGGGGGAAAAGGTGCGGAAGTCGGGAGCGCCTGTTACACCAGCGCCCGACTCGTCTCCAAAGGCGGCCGCACAGGTGCAGGGTGTGAGCGACGCTGATTTTGTGTCTCCATCCCCCGGGAGGGGGGGGGGGAGCAAGCAGGTACGAGGCGTACCTCGCACACCGGCAACGGCAACACCTCGTCTGCTACTGGTCCCGCGAGGGCCGAGGGGGGGGAAGACCGCGCCGACGTCGAGCCCCGCAGCTGAAGCAGATCTCGAAGAGCCGCCGGGGTCTGCGATTTAGAGCGGGCCGGTAGAGCTGCTGCGGAGTCGAGCAGCCCTGCAGGAGCAGGTGCTGCCAGCATCACACCGGGGTCTGCTCGAGTGCAAGCCGGTGGCAGCCTCATGCGGTCGCTCAGTTTGCTTGGGGCTGCTGCTGACCATGCACCCCTACCGTGACATAATGTCAGAGGTAGGGGTAAGCCTGCACGGACTCCAGGGAGCCGGGGGCCGGCACCGACTCTTATCCACTGCCTTCCCACCAGGCACGGGGACCGCCACAGTCCGCTCGTGGGCGGCCTAGCGGAGAGTCTGTGCGGGAGTCGTACGGGCCTGCAGGAGCAGGCGTTGACGACCTCCTGCCACCAGATCGCACTCAGCATTTCATGGGGGTAACATCAGCTGTTCGGGGCGGACCTGCCGAAAAAGGTAAAAGAGATGGACGAGGAGGCCAAAGCCTTCATCAAGGGCCTATGCCTATCGGCAACCGCAGTATACCGCTTGGAAACCTCACCCACCGGACAGGACACCTCGTCACGCCACACAACGTCCCCCCAAACCACCATTCACCAGGACCCGCCGTTGACCATGGTGGTAAGGGGGTCTGGTTCTACTAAGCAAGTAGTAATGATACCCTCACAAGTAGGGGGATGGCTGCGGGCCTTCAGTGGTGCATGGGATAAAATCACAACCGTCCCCATCATAGAATCCCATTGGTAATTCTTAAAATTTGTCTGGAAGGGGCCGTTATGGCAATATGAAGCTTTACCCAATGGCTTAACCACAGCCCTAGACTGTTTACCACAATAGTCAAAACCGATACTGGCTATCCTATGGCAACAGCATTATCTCGTCATGGCTTACCTAGACGATATCCTTATAGTGGGACCAACCCTCCAATTGGCAGAGCTGGCGTCACAGCGACCAAATCTTTCTTCGAGACGTTAGGGTTTGTTACCCATCCAGACAACTCCAAATTCACCCCATCTCAAATCATGGACTATCTGGGCTTTACTATTGACATCACCCGAATGATAGTCACTATCCCACCCAGCGAAGCATCTGATATAAAAGATGCGTGTACCAGCCTTGCTTGCGCCAGGGTGCCGACCTTTCGACATACTGCCCAGGTGATTGGGAACCTGGTAGCTACATTTCCAGCTGCGCAATTAGGCCCACTGCACTATCAAAACTTACAACGAGCAAAGATTTCTGCATTACAAGCCAATGCTGGGCCAAAGCAGGCCAATACGGCTAACAATTAAGGCTAAATCTGAGCTACAGTGGTGGGTTGACAATATTAGTGAGTGTTACAAACCCACATTACTAGCAACCCGTCAGTCGTGTTACAAACTGACGCAAGCGCTCAAGGCTGGGGTGCAACTGACACCACGTCCAGTTGTGGGGGCAGATGGGATCCTCCCGAGTCTACCCTCCTTCAGACACTCGGGATAAATTATTTGGAGATGCTTGGGGCTTTCCATGGTCTGAGGGCATACTGCACCAATTTACGGCATTTACATGTCCGCCTTCAAATAGATAATACCACGGTGGTATCATATGGTTGTTATCTTGTGACGAATTGGCAAACACAATTTGGCACTGGTGTATTGAAAGAAATATTTGGCTCACAGCGACCTATCTACCAGGGAAGCTCAACACAGTGGCAGACACCAGGTCACGTGTGTTCAATGATAAACATTGAGTGGATGTTGGACCCCAAATATTTGCTCAAATTATAGCTAACTTCGGTCCACCAGATATCGACCTCTTTGCATCAAATACCAACGTATGTGTCTTGGGAACCAGACCCTGGGGCAGTGGCTATGGATGTTTTTTCACTCCATTCTGCCTCATCAGTCGGGTATTGCAGAAAATGCAGCTGGATTCTGCTTCAGGCATATTGATCATACTCGATTGGCCTACACAGTCATGGTACCCGGTGGTTCTCCAAATAATGATACGTCCGTGGGTTCAAATTGCTAAACACCCCACTTTACTCACTAACCCCATTACGGGGGACAGTCACCCGTGCCATGGTCACTTAAACTTGTTGGCTTGTAGGTTCTGAAGAGGCCGCTCATGGAGGCCGGCATATCGGCCAGAGCGATGGACCTCATTTCAGCATCGTGCAGAGTATCAACCCGGCAGGAGTACCTCACCCAGATCAGGAACTGGGAGGCCTACTACTCCCGAACACATACCACCTACAACTCTGCCACGATCCCTGACGTCCTGGAATTCCTAGCGGGCCTTCATTACGATGCGGGTCTCAGCTACAGCGCCATCAACTGCGCCAGGAGTGCGCTCTCCTCATCCCTGTATATAGGTGTGGGCACGCACCATCTAGTGTCCCAATTCATGAGGGGAGTGTTCAACACCAACCCTCCACGACCCCGATACAACATCACATGGGATGTGGGCGTAGTACTTACACTGATGAGAAGCTGGTCCCCTTTGACAGGACTACCTCTTGACAAGCTCACCCTTAAAGTGGTGATGCTGATGGCACTGACTTCAGCTCAACGAGTCCCGGCCTTGCAGAAGCTTCGGCTGGACCGTATGGACTCGACTCCTGCAAAGGTGACTTTCTTTGTTGAGGACCTGCTGAAGCAACATAGACCTGGGTCTTCTGGGCTGCAGTTGGAATTCTGGGCGTACCCCACTGATGCCACCCTCTGCATAGCCACCCATCTCCGCTATTACATCCGAACAACTCGTACCATCCGGAAGATGGAGCAGGGGCTCTTCATCAGCCACCAACAACCACATCGCCGGATGACTGTGCAGACTATCGCAAGGTGGCTCAGGGTGGTGTTGGGTGCAGCTGGTATCGATACTAACATTTTAAAATCTCACTCTACCAGGGCTGCATTCACATCAGCGGTGAGGGCCATGGAGGTACCCATGGACCATATCCTCGCCACCGCGGGCTGGGCCAGTGAATCGACTTTCCAGAGGTTTTACAATAAACCGGTGGTCGCCCCCGTTACATTCGCGGATGCCGTGCTGAGAGCCGCTCCATGAATGTTTACTCCCCGAGTAGGGGTTTTGCTTTGTTATTCTTTGTTTAATGGCTCTGCATTATTTTTCAGCCTGTTCAGTCTGGAATGCATTAACAGCCTTCCTCCATCAGTATTGCGGCAGTGTGATAGCATGGACGTTGTCCAGGGCATGAAATCACAGAGCTTTGAAGTCTTCACGAAGTCACTCACGTGACTCCGAAATAAAATAGTAAGATTAAACGAGAACTTACCAAGTTTGAAGGTTGATCTTTATTTTATGAGGAGTTGCGATGAGGGATCTTGTGCATTCCGCTCCCAACCCTCTCTCATAAGGTCAACTGGTATGTTCTACTTGGTTCAATCTTACTATCTCCTTCCCTGATATGTTCTGTGATTCCACACCGCTGCTTTGAAGAATGTCGCGCATGCGTGCTGGCGGGGTCTTCACAAAATCCCTCATCGCAACTCCTCATAAAATAAAGATCAACCTTCAAACTTGCTAAGTTCTCGTTTAATCTTACTATTAAATGTACATGAGCTCGATAATGCAACATTAAAAATATATATTTTCTATTAAAAACCAGAATGTCGATATAATTGTAGGTAATGGTGGTCTGCATAAAACAGTACATTTTAAGGCCGATTAACTAATATTATGGCTTAATTTAGCATTTAAAAAACTCCCATCTTTGCCCGTCTCATCTGAAAGTTTTGCCTCTAATATTTAAAAATGAAGCATATGAAGCATACCTTGCATCTTATGCAAATTGTGATGTTTTCAGAGACTAATTCAGTTCCCTGGTGGAGTGGAGTGATCGATCCTCTCTCCCAGCTTTCACCGACTGCCCACTCCCCCCATAATCAGTCTGAAGGAGGATCCCGACCCGAAACGACGCCAATCCATGTCCTCCAGAGATGCAGCTTGACCCGCTGAGTTGCTCCAGCACTCTGAGTCCTTTTACTAACAACCCAGCACGGTGGCGCAGCGGTGGAGTTGCTGCCTTCCAGCGCCAGAGACCCGGGTTCGATCCTGACTACAGCTGCTGTCTGTACGGAGTTTGCAAGTTCTCCCCGTGACCCGCGTGGGTTTTCTCCGGGTGCTCCGGTTTCCTCCCACATTACAAAAACGTGCAGGTTTATAGGCTAATTGGCTTTGATAATAAACTGTCCCTAGCGTGTAGCACAGTGCTAGTGTGCGGGGTGATCGATGGTCGGTAAACTGGCTTCAATCAAAACTGTAAATTGTCCTTCGTGTGTGTAGGATAGCCTTGGTGCGCGGAGATCGCGAGCCATCGCAGACTCGGTGGGCCGAAGGGCCTGTTCCCGCGCTGTATCTGTAAACTAAACCAAACCACTGGATTGTATTGGAGAACACAATTGGTCTAGACACAGCTGGTGGAGTCGCTGCCGCACCAACACCAAAGACCTCGGCTTGATCCCCCACCTCAGTTGCCCTCTGTGTGGAGTTTGCACGTTCTCCCTGTGACCTCGTGGCCTCCCTCCGGGTGCTTTGGTTTCCTGCCATATCCCAAAGACGTGCAGGTTTGTAGTTTGTGAAGAGAGCGGGATAAGTGAGAAAGTGGGATAACACAGAACAAGCGTGAAGGGGTGATCGATCGATAGTCGGCGTGGGGCCTGTTTCCATGCTGTGTCTCTGAACCAATCTAAAAGCCAAGCTAGATTCAGCTGCAGACTGAATGGAGGCAGAAAGATTTGGTTAAAGCTCCATGCATACCTCTTCAATGGAACCAGTTAACAAAATGTCACAGCTTTGTCACCTGACTCTTACCCTGTGTGCAAGGATTGTGGTGCGCCACTGTGTATTGGGGAGGGAAAGGGTTGAAAAATCAGTGCTGTGGTGAGGTTGGAAGATGGTACCAGGAATGGCGGAGTATGTGGTGGGGGTGGATTGAAAACAGTTTGTGAGAATGTTGGCATAAGGGTGTGGATGGATATATGTGTAGATAAATATGTTTGTGTAAGCGAGCAGTATTATTCATGGAAGATAGGCACCAAATGCTGGAGTAACTCAGCGGATCAGGCAGCATCTCTGGAGAAATAGGCGACGTTTCGGGTTGAGACCCTTCTTCAGACTCTACGGAAAGGTCTAAAGAGGGTAGACGGCCATCTGGGGGGGTCCAAGAGGAGGGGGACTGGTGGAGACGGGAGAAGGGGTCATTCCCACAGATGTCACCTTGATGTACTTTAAGAGATCATGACATTTCATGCAACGTTGGTCCTTTGTTTGTGGATTCTGATTCCTGAGACAGCATGGAAACAGGCCCTTCAGCCCACCGAGTGCATGCCGACCCACGATCACCCATTCACGCTAACTCTATGGTATTCTGTTTTCGCACCCACTCCCTGCACATTGGGGGTAATTTAACGGATGGCCAATTAACCTGCAAACCCGCACGTCTTTGGGATGTGGGAGGAAACAGGAGCACAGGGAGAACGTACAGACTCCACACAGATAGCACCCGAGGTCAGGATTCAACCTGGGTTTATGGCGCTGTGAGGCAGCAGCTCTACCCGCTGCACCACGATGCTGATGAACAAATGATGCCGGGAATGTGAGCCGAAACATTTCTATTGGGCGAAGATTGTATTCTGTGCTGCCTATAAAGGTAATGGGCGGTACGGTGGCGCAGCGGTAGAGTTGCTGCCTCACAGCGCCAAAGACCCGGGTTCGATCCTGACTACGGGTGCTGTCTGTACGGAGTTTGCACGTTCTCCCCGTGACCTGCGTGGGTTTTCCCCGGGTGCTCCGGTTTCCTCCCACACTCCAAAGACGTGCAGGTGTGTAGGTTAATTGGCTTGGTAAAATTGCAAATTGTCCCTAGTGTGTGTAGGATAGCAGTAGTGTGCGGGGATTGCTGGTCGGCGCGGACATGGCGGGCTGAAGGGCCTGTTTCCACACTGTATCTCTAACCCAAACTGAACTAATTACGGAAAAAGTCTTTGCTACAACCCAGCCCTTAATTCTTAACGGCAGCACTCCTGAATGAAGCAGAAGGGGCCTGAGCTTACAAACTTACAAATGTATTTCCATTCCTCTGGTCACACCGGCATTCCTAACATGGAGTGCAGCTGTTTCATATTGACTTACTGAGCCGGGGATCCCAGCCACTCCTTGCAGACTGCGGCACTTGATCCGGGTAGATGTGGAAACTGGGAATTGCAAAAGCCGGCCCTCGGGTCAAGTTGCCACAAGGCACAAGAGTGTGCGTTTGACCAGAATAGATAAATAGGTCACCAATGGTGAGATTGGCAGCGCAATGGAAAGACACGGGGAGCTGCAGGTGCCAGTTTGCAGAAAAATAGACATAAAGAGCTGGAGTAACTCAGTGGGTCAGGAGGCATCTCTGGAGAACGTGGACAGGTGATGTTTCGGTTCAGGATCTTTCTTAAGACTGATGGATAGGTGATGTTTTAGGTCAGGACCCTTCTTCAGACTAAAGAAAGGTCCCGCCCCATGGATAGGCATCGTTTTGATCTCAGTTTAGTTTAGAGGTACAGCGTGGAAACAGGTCGTTCGGCCCACCAGGTCCGCGCCGACCATTGATCACCCATTCATTAGTTCTATGTTATCCCACTTTCACATCCGCTCCCTACACACCAAGGGCGATTTACAGAGGGCCAGTTAACCTACTGACCCTCAGGTCTTTGAGATGTGGGATGAAACCCGAGCACCCGGAGGAAACCCACGCGGTCACAGGAAGAACGTACAAACTCCGTACAGACGGCACCTGAAGACTGGGTCAAAACCGTGTGTCTGGCGTGTGAGGCAGCGACTACCGCTGTGCCACCGTGCGGCCCTCCAGTCTTCCTCAGTATCCATGTTCTCCAGAGATGCTGCCTGACCCACTGAGTCCCTCCAGTACTTTGTGTCTGTTTCTTTTGCCAGTTCAGCAGCGCTGGATTTGTTAACGATGCAAACTACCTAAATTCCAGCACGGCCTTCGAGAAAGAATAATAATGTTTGTCTTTACTAATAGTGGTCGTTTGCAAACGTCATCCGGCATATTTGTTTCTGGAGCAGGATAAACGGCTGAGACATTTGCATCTTGCCCTTGTATTGACTGGGTGGTGTGTTTCACCATGGTCATTATTGGGGTTTATTCAGCACATGTTCCCCTGCAGTTCACCGAGTTGACAGGGAACGACACAGAGTGCTGGAGTAACCCAGCGGATCAGGCAGCATGGCTGGAGAACATGGATAGGTGACTTTTCTGGTCGAGACCCTTCACCAGACATTTTGTAGTGGGGGGAGGTGGGGTGGGGAGAAAGATGGCTGGAAGGAGCAGGAGAGATGGGGCAGGACAAAGCGTGACATAGGTGAACACATCGAGGGGGTGGTGGGTTGTTGAGAGGTAGATGGTTGTACAAAGGCCAGAGATGTTAAAACAGAGGGTTTTGGTTGGTTTTAGTATAGAGATTCAGCGAGGAAAAGGCCCTTCAGCCCACCGTGTTTGCGCTGACCAGCGATCCCCGCACACTAACACTATCCTACGCGCACTAGGGACAAATTACAATTATACCAAGGCAATTAATCGACAAACCTGCAAGTCTTTGGAGTGTGGGAGGAAACCGAAGATTTCGGAGAAAACCCACGCAGGTCACGGGGAGAACGTGCAAACTCCGTACAGACAAGCATCCGTAGTCAGGATCGAACCCGGGTCTCTGGCACCGTAAGGCGGCAATTCTACTGCTACGCCACCGTGCCGGTGTGAGACAAAAGGATTGAAGAGTTGCAAGTGGAAGGAATGTAGTAGGAGTGGGAGGGGCAAGGGAGGAGGATGAGAAAAAGAGATGCCCGGCAGCATCCCTGGAGAGCATGTGTCGGTGACATTTCAGTTTGGGACCCTTCAGCAGACTGATCAAATGAACTGATCATTTATTGAGTGCGATCCAGCTAATTGAATGTGCTTGTTACAGTTTTAACAAAAAACATTCTTACAAGTGAGAAATCTTTGTTCACTGCAGCTTGTCGCAATGTGACTCTATGCTTCATGAGGTGAGGATCGCACAGCAAATCAACCAGATGTTTGGACCAAAAGGCAGCGACTCTGCCTACGACCTCGCCCTTGATCTTCACAACACCACGTCCAACATGGGCAACTGTCTGATCCTGAAGACTTCCAACGATGATTTTACCATCCAGCTGATTCATTATATCAAGGTGGGTGCCTTCAATGCCCGCGTGTCGTGGGGTGACGCCTGTATGGTCGTGAGTAGTCGCCCAAAGAGTCGTACCTTTTTCTGGTCGCCGCTGGATTTTCAACATGTTGAAAATTTTCGGCGCCCGCTGCGACTATGACGGGTGCCGGCAGTCGCCGAAAAAATCACGTAAGTGGGACAGGCCCTTGTCCTTCATTTAGAAGCAGTGCTTGTAAGTTAATTGGCCGCTATACATTGTGCAAGTGTGAGTACATGGTGAAAGTTTCACGGTGGGTTTCAGTTTTAGCTTAGTCTAGTTTAGAGATGCAGTGCGGAAACAGGCGCTTTGGCCCACCGGGTACACGCCGACCAGCGATCCCCGCACATTAACACTACCCTGCACACGCTATGGATTTTTTTTTAACATTTACCAAGCCAGTTTACCTACAAACCTGCACGTCTTTGGAGTGTGGGAGGAAACCGAAGATCTCGGATGAAAACCCACACAGGTCACGGGGAGAACGTACAAACTCCGTACAGACAGGGCCCGTAGTCAGGATCGAACCCGGATCTCTGGCGCTGCAAGCGCTGTAAGGCAGCAACTCTACCGCCAACTCTACTAGTCACCGTGCCGCTAATGGTTGATGAGCCTTTGAGAGAGAATAGATTGTCAAGCTTCCGGGGAGAAAATGATTTCACCATTGTGATCTCCAGGATGATTCGATACTGCGATATACCTTGGTGGTGAGAAAACAAGAAGTGTGAAAACACACACTTCCAGATTCAGGGACAGTTTCTTCCCAGCTGTTATCAGGCAACTGGATCATCCCACCACAACCAGAGAGCAGTGCTGAACTACTATCCACCTCTTTGGAGACCCTCGGACTATCTTTGATATGGTGTCAGGGGTTATGGGGAGAAGGGCAGGAGAATAGGGTTAGGAGGGTCGAGAGACAGATCAACCACGATTAAAGAGCAGAGAAGATTTGATGGGCCGAATGGCCTAATTCTGCTCCTATCACGTATGACTATACTGCCTTTATCTTGCACTAAACGTTACTCATGTTATTCCCGTTATCATGTATCTATACATTGCGGACAGCTCGATTGTAATCATGTATTGTCCATTGTATTGACTGGTTAGCGTGCATCAATAGCTTTTCACCGTACCTTGGTACATGTGACAATAAATTAAACTCAAAAAACAAGAGAGAAAATGGGACTGCAATGCAGTCGTGAGCACTGTGTCATAGAATGGAAGAAGTGACACTTTTCTACTTTATTTTCTTGAGTTTAGTTTATTGTCGCATGCTGCCTGCTGACCAGTCAGCGGAAAAACGGTACATGATCGCAGTCTAGCTGTCCACGTGAAAAAGTTCACTTAGAAACAGACAAAGACAAATACTTAAGACCATTCAAAGCTTTAATTTTACGTCCGACGGGTGTGGTTCTAGGGACCCAGAGGAAACAGTTTATGTTCTTCTCCCACGGTCAGGCAGTCAAACTGCTGTGTCGAGGTGATCGGTGTTAATAGCCCCCGCCTCCCCCCCTCCCCCCTCCACCCCTCCCCCCCTCCTCCCCCCCCCGCACGGGCGATGGTAATTACCGTTAGATGATCATCTGAATACGACATAAAACATCGATAAGCAAAACAATTTACATGTTTGCCTCTCTCCTCTGTTTAAGAGTCAATATAAAATAAAGAATGAACATTTTAATTCTCATAGACAACGAACATAGCACAAGCTGTGTATGGCTCGGCCCCCAAACTACTGCAGTTTGACTGCCCGACCGCGGGAGAAGAACAAAGAGAAGAGATAAGACGTTTGCCTTCCATCACAGTGTGGAGGTGTTTGGAGATTCACTATGATGGATGTTTGTGTGAAACTGTGCTAACTGTGTGTTGCTGGAGAACTCAGAGATAGACGGTTGCCTCGGGGTTCCTAGAACCACACCCGTCGGACGTTAAATTTAAAGCTTTGAAGTAAGTTTATTGGCCAAGTATTCACATACAAGGAATTTGCCTTGGTGCTCCGCCCACAAGTAACAACATTACATACAGTGACAGTTACGAATGACTCAGAAAACACTAAACATTAATAATAATAAAACATTTATGATAAAGCACCATTGATTAAGCATGTGAACCACCAAAATACCAGATCAAAGGAAGGCTACAGATTTTTGGCTGTTGAGTAGAGCAACTACTCGTGGATAAAAACTGTTTTTATGTCTGGCTGTGGCAGCTTTGCCTTCCAGAGGGAAGTGATTCAAAGAGTTTGTGGCCAGGGTGAGAAGGGTCAGAGATGATCTTACCCACTCATTTCCTGGCCCTTGCAGTGTACAGCTCATCAATGGAGGGAAGGTTGCAGCAAATAACCTTCTCTGCTGATCGGACGATTCGCTGCAGCCTCCGGGTGTCGTGCTTGGTGGCTGAGCCAAACCAGACCATGATGGAGAAGGTGAGGACAGACTCTACGATGGCCGTGTAGAATTGGACCATCATTGCCTGTGGCAGATTGTGCTTACTCAGCTGCCGCAAGTCTTAAGTATCTGTCTTTGTCTGTTTCTAAGTGAACTTTTTCACACAGTGTGTAGATACATGATAACGGAAGCAACGTCTAGTGCGACAATGTCCAGTGAAGTCCGATTAAAGGTAGTCTGTTTTATAACCTCAGTTCCTTTTTAATACGTCACCTATCCATGTTCACCAGAGAGATATTACCTGATCCAATGAGTTACTCCAGTACATTGTGCCTTTTTTTAAGTGACAGGTGGATACAGGTGATTTAGTAGATGGGTGGGTAAAGGCCAGAGATGAAAATGATATGAGATAAGGAGGGAAGAGGGGAGTCAATGATTTCCCAGGGGCAATTGGAATGAATCTCATGTCTAATGAATGTGCTCTTTCCTCTCTAGAATACGTTGGCGTTTAGTAATTGTAACGTGTTGCTGCTCGAAAACCCAACGGTTCAATACGGTGCGATAAGAATGGTTGCCAAGCACTCTGTGGGTAAGCAATGACGTGAGGTGTACACGGACATTTCAGCAAGAAAGATCATGATTTACTGTTTGGGAAAACTGCCCTCTGCCTGAGAACAGAAATCCTTTACACTTTAGAGGTACGTGCGGAAATAGACCCTTCGGCCCATCGAGCCCTCACCGACCAGCGATCACCCGGTACACTAGGACTGTCCTACACACTGGGGACAGTTTACAATTTTACCGAAGCCAATTAGCCTACAAACCTGTGCGTCTTTGGCCTGTGGGGGAAAACCGGAGCTCCCGGAGAAAACTGCACACGGTCACAGGGAGAACGTACAAACTCCGTGCAGACAGCACCCGCGGTCAGGATCGAACCCGGGTCTCTGGCGCTGTAAGTCAGCAAGTCTCCCGCTGCGCCACTATGCTGCCTATCATTCTCTTGCCTAGTCAGGATTACTGCACAATAACAGGCACACATTTCACCCAGGCCCCCTAAATTCCACTGGCAAGTCAATGGAGTGGATTTGGGACCCAGCATGTATTGCACAGATAAGAATTGTAGAACGTCTAGTACATGGGCACCGTGACGTCCGCCTACAGTCCTGACCAGGGTATCTGCACAACAGAGTTGAATGAAAACAAAGGCAGTTTTGACACAGTATCTTCCACATCCCCATTTTGGAACGTGCCTCCTCCCCCTCCACGCTCACATTTCACTCCTACCATCGGGAGAATGGAGCAGGAGTCTGACAACTGTCACCGCCAGGTTCAAGAACAGCTTCTCCCCAACAGCCATCAAGCTCTTGAACATTACAAAACACTAACTGAACTATGAACCATGAACCATGTCTTGCTTGCACTAAGGATATCAGTCTGTTTGAGCTATTAGTGGTGTTTTTAATTTATTGTTTATATTACTTATGTTATCTCAGTGTACTGTGTTTACAGGCTGTTGAGTATTATTGTTCCATTTTTGGTACATATGACAATTAAACACTCTTGACTCTTAAAGTGGTTTACAAGCCATGAAGTATTTCTGGAGATAGCCCAGGAGATAATCCAGGAGAGAGATCTCCTTTAGACAACAGATTTATTTCCCCCTTTCTCCAATACACTGCCAGAGACCCGGGTTCGATCCCGACCATGGGTGCCGTCTGTACGGAGATTGTACGCCATGGTTCGATTAGCTACGATAGAAATGTATTTATCCCAGGAGGGAAATTGGTCTGCCAACAGTCACAACACACAACATGAGGCAAGAAATTAAAGTGCCGAGTGGAAAATCCAGGATTGGGGATGTGAGGGGGGAGGGGGAAATGGGGAGTCAGTCTACCCCATGACAGAAGAGGGAGGAGTTGTACAGTTTGATAGTCACAGCCCTGTACGTTCTCCCCGTGACCGCATGGGTTTTCTCCGAGACCTTCGGTTTCCTCCCACACTCCAAAGACACACAGGTTTATAGGTTAATTGGCTTGGTATAAATTGGTGCGGACTCGGTGGGCTGAAGGGCCTGTTTCCAAGCTGTATCTCTAAACTTAAAAAAACTAAAAGTGTCGCCTGTGCTGCTTCTGAACCAAGCGGGAGAGCTGGGGAGTGGAAGCAGTGAGAACGGGTTTACAGCCAGCACGGAGTAATGGTTGTGGCTCACACCAGAACAACGTTCATTCCGAACACACTGGCGAATAGATTTGGAACTTGATGCTTCACTGCATTGAGTTCAGTGCAAATTTATCTTGTGCAGAAGTACACACTTCACAAAGCTCGCTCTGTGACTGGGCTCTGACCTTTGGTGTAGACTTTGCAATGAATTAGATGGCTGAACTCTGAACATTTCCAACGCAGCGGCGCAGTTGGAAGAGCTGCCGCCTCACAGCGTCAGAGACCCGGGTTCGATCCTGACGACGGGTGCTGTCTGTACCTGGGCTTTCTCCGGGTGCTTCGGTTTCCTCCCACATTCCACAGACAAGCGGCTTTGTAGGCGAATTGGCTTCTGTAAATTGCCACTAAGGTGTAGGGTGCCAAGCTGGGATTACTTAGAACGACGTTACGGGTGATCGATGGTCAGCGTGGACTCAGTGGTTTCCACGTGCTATCTCCAAACCTCCTTCCCTTCCAGGAGCAGGATTAGGTTTTATCCGCTCCCTCTTTGGAGTGTGGGAGGAAACCGCTGCACCTGGAGAAGACCCACATGGTTACAGAGAGAATGTACAAACTCCGTACAGACAGCACCCATAGTCAGGATGGAACTTGGATCTCTGGTGCTGTAAGGCAGCAACTCTACCTCTGTGCCAACGTGCTGCCCCTAATCCATGCTTTTTCATTACCCTCGTAGACCAGCCAATGCATTTTGGAGTCCATTCAAAGTACCAAAGTATTATAAATGGACGAGAGGGCTCTTTTACGTAGGTCTGCTTGCAAGGTCTAAAGCAGCGGTTGGCAACTTACGGCCCCCAGGCCGAATGCGGCTCGTAACCCGAAATCATCCGGCCCGCAGGCGTATTATTTTTCCTGTAATTATCCGGCCCGCCGAGCGCCAAGCTCTGGCTGTACCGCATCCTGCGCAAAGCGGCCGGTACGGCCGCGCACCTTCTGTGAACACGTTTAAGAAAGAACTGCAGATGCTGGAAAAATCGAAGGTAGACTAAAATGCTGGAGAAACTCAGTGGGTGAGACATGCATGAGGCTGCCTCACCCGCTGAGTTTCTCCAGCATTTTTGTCTATCTTTTGTGAACACGTGATTTGATGCCTGCCATCTGGGGCGGGATAGGAGCAGGATCCATGTGCACACGTGATAGATGTGGCCCGCCATCCGCTCACAGACATGCGCCCCGGCCCCTATGCAGAACAAGGTTGCCGATCCCTGCTCTAATGGGTTGAGATTTACTCTGCCCTGTTCAGTTTGTCCAGGAAGTCTGTCCGATTCTATTCTTTGAGAGACACAAAATTCTGGAGTAACTCAGTGAGACAGGCAGCATCTCTGGATAAAAGGAATGGGTGACATTTCAGGTCAAGAATCTTCTTCAGACAGAGAGGCTGGGGAGAGGGAATCCAGAGATAAGGAAGGGTAAGGTGTGAAAATGAGAGAACTCTATGTCTCCCTCTGTGGAAAATGGAAAGGGGTGGAGATGGGACGATGTGGCTAGTGGTGAGATCCCGTTGGGAAATTATAAATAATTTATCTTAGCATGCTTCCATTGTCAACTTCCCCTAGCTAACAGTGATCTAGTCTACATTTTCCCTGAGCTACATTCCCTTTGATCTCTCGTTTTCACACCTTACCCTTCCATATCTCTGTGTCTCCCTCTCCCCTGACTATTCCTTATCTCCAGAGATGCTGCCTGACCCTCAGAGTTACTCCAGCATTTTGTGTCTGCCTTCGGTATAAACCAGCATCTGCAGTTTCTTTCTACAGGATTCTATCCTTTCCCTCTATCCATTCAACTGAGTTGAGTGTTCCATAGTTATATGTACCGAAACTGAACAATGACTACTCTTAAGCCCCTGTCCCACTTTCACGACCTAATTGGCGACTCTGCCGAGTTTGCCCTTGACTCATACTCGCAGCATGGTCGCCACGAGGTCGTAGGAGGTCTTCATAACTCTTCCTCCTGCTCGTGAGTGGTCTCCGTGTACTCGTGGCCTCAAGTAGGTCGCGCCATTTATTCAGGCCTAATAAAAAATGGCCACAAGTAAAAAATAGGTCGTGAAAAAACATGGAAAAAATTGATACTTTTTATTCGTAGGTAGATCGTAGGTAGGTCGTAGCAGGTTGTGATGGTAGTCGTAGGTAGTCGTAGATAATCGTAGGTCGGTAAGTGGCCCGAGAGAAAAAATGCAAACATGACATCATTTTATCATGTGATCATTTTCCACTCGTAGCTAGTCGTAGTTGGTCTTAGGTGTAGAAGACTGAGGTCGAGGGGGGTCGTAGGAGGTCTTTTACTTCGGTGAGTCAACATGACCTTGACATTTTTTTCAACTCGTCTAGGATCTTCTAAACTGGTGGATTAGGTCGTCCAAGTGGGACAGGCCCTTTACTTGCAGCAGCACAAGAGCTCTTCACTGAGCCTTCCCAAGGATGTACAGGCTTTGGAAAGGCTGCAGAGGAGCTTCACCAGAGCGATGTGCTGAAAGGAACTGCAGATGCTGGTTTATATCGAAGATTCAATTCAATTCAACTTTAATGTCATTGCACAGATACAAGTGTGGGTACAACGAAATGCAGTTTAGCGTCAGTTCGTAGTAATAGCAATATATAAATAGATACAGAATGCAGACAATGTGGACGGAGAGACTGGAGAAATCTATCGGCGGGACTCCGAGTTCAGCAGTGTGATGGTGTTGTTGTAGAAGCTGTTCCTCATCCTACTAGTGCGGGACCTGAGGCTCATGTACCGCCTCCCTACGAGGGCAAGCAGTCCATGGTTAGGGTGGGAGGCGTCTTTGATGATCTTCCCGGCCCGTCTCAGACACCGTTTTCGGTGGAGGGCACCCATGGCAGGGAGCGGGGCACCAATGATGTACTGGGCGGTTTTCACCGCCTGTTGTAGTGCCTTCCTGTCTGCTACGGTGCAACTGCTGTACCAGACCGTAAAGCAGGTGGTCAGGATGCTTTCCATGGTACAGCGGTAAAAGTTGGTCAGGATCTGGGGGGACAGGTGGGCTTTTTTGAGCCTCCTCAGGAAGTAAAGGCGCTTCTGCGATAGACACAAACTGCTGGAATAACTCAGCGGGTCAGGCAGCATCTCTGGGGAAAAAGAATGGGTGACGTTTCACCCTTCCTGATGCCTGGATTAGAGGGTATTAGCTCCAGGGAGAGTTGGACAGACTTGGATTGTTGTGTCTGGAACGCCAGAGGTTGTGGAGAGACCTGATGGAAATGTATAAAAATTAGGAGAGGCATTGATATGGTAGACAGAACCTTTTTCCCAGGATGGAGATATCAAATACTGGAGGGCATCGGTTGAAGGTGAGAGGGGCAGAGTTTAAAGGGGCGGGGTGTGTTTATTACACAGAGGGTGGTGAGTGTTGGAGCAGCAGCTGGTGGAGGCAGATACGATAGTGGTGTGTAAGTGACATTTGGATGGGCACATGGATATGCAGGGAATGGAGGGATATGGATCACGTGCAGGCAGATAAGAGTTGGTCTTGGCATCGTGTTCGGCACAGACAGTGTGGGCCGAAGGGCCTGTTCCTGTGCTGTACTGTTCTATGTTCTATGCTTAAACAGTGTGGTGGTACAACTGAGGCCATTTCAGAGTGAGTGGAGATAGGTCAGAATTAGCAGGGATGTCACATACCTTCTTTTAGGCTTCAGAATTTAGAGTTAAGGGCCTGTCCCACTTGGGCGTCATCTGTGCGTCACGCAGGTGGCGCGCGAGGATTTTGAGAATCCCGAAATCCTGGGGCGCCGCGCACTACCGCGCGTCACTGCCTACGCCACCACGTCTCACCACGCGCCATGCGTGCGTCGTGCATCGTGACGTGTAAATGATGTCGCATAAATGACGCGCAAATAACACCCAAGTGGGACAGGCACTTTACAGCACGGAAACACCGAGTGTGCAGCGACCAGCGATCCCCGCACACCAACACTATCCTGCACACACCAGGGACAATTTACAATTTTATCGAAGCCAATTAACCTACAAACCTGTACGTCCTTGGAGTGCGGGAGGAAACCGGCGTTCCCGGAGAAGAACCACGCGGTCACGGGGAGAACATACAAACTCCGTACAGACAGCGCCCGAGGTCAGGATCGAACCCGGGTCTCTGGCGCTGCAAGGCAACAACTCTATTGCTGTACCACTGTGTGAAATTTATTTTCTCTCTGCCTTCCACAGGTCTGGAAGTGGGACCCCAGCCACAAGGTGTGGTGAGGGCAAACATTTTGGAGAACATGAGGAAGCTGGTCAATAGCGCGTTGGACTTTGCACACTTCTACAATGAAGGTGAGACTGAGCCTTGCCATCGTTTGTTCAGTGCGGCACGGTGGCACAGCTGGTAGAGCCGCTGCCTCGCAGCACCGGAGACCCGGGTTCGATCCTGACCACGGATGCTATCTGTGTGGCGTTTGCATGTTCCCCCTTTCATCACCTGGGTTTCCTCCACTTTCCAAAGACGTGCGGGTTTGTAGGTTAATTGGCCCTCTGTAAAATTGCCCCTTGTGTGTAGGAAGTGGATGAGATAATGGGATGACATGGAGCTACTGAGCTGCCATACAATGGCAGTGTATAGCTGCTGCCTCACAGCGCCAGAGACCCGGGTTCGATCCTGACCTCGGGTGCTGTCCGTGTGGAGTTTGCATGTTCTCCCAGTGACCACGTGTGTTTTCTCCTGTTTCCTCTCACATTCCAAAGGTTTTTAGGTTAATGGGCCACTGTAAATTGTCACTAGTGTACGGATGATCTGTGGTCGCCGCGGACATGGTGGGCTGAAGGGCCTGTTTCTTCGCTGTCTGTCTAAAGAGTAGCACAATGGAGTATTGAGGGCGGCAGAGTGGCGCAGCGGTAGAGTTGCTGCCTTATAGCGCTGGACCTGGGTTCAGTCATGACCTCAGGTGCTGTCTGTGTGGAGTTTGCACGTTCTCCCTGCGACCACGTGGGTTTTCTCCGGGTGCTCCGGTTCCATCCCGCACTCCAAAGACGTACAGGTCTGCAGATCAATTGGCTTTGGTAAAATCGTAAATTGTCCGTAGTGCGTGGGATAGTGCGAGTGTACGGGGTGATCGCTGGTCGGCGAGGACGCGGTGTGGCAAAGGGCCTGTTTCCGCGCTGTATCTCTAAAGTCCAAAGTCTTACAAGCAAAACTAAAACTAAATGGGAGCTTTCCCTTTAAGTCCTTGAGCATGTCAATACTGTTAGTAATCTGTGACCCCACTCCAAAAATCACCTTTCTCCTTCTGTGCCTTTGAATAGTTTTGGGTTAGCAATAAGATAGCAACATCAGATTTTCAGTTACTAATTAACCTAGTGTCTATTACAATTTGCAGTCCAGAGTAACATTTCCGACCACTCTCTGCTTGGTGAAATTTTAGACTTTGTCCCCTCATCCCGAATTCCACAACCGGCCCTATCTAGTTCATCTTGTTTCCTCCATGTATTGATAACCTCAATCTAATCAACCTTTACCCTTCCAAATACACAGCCAGTACAATCCTAGTTTCAATCATCTCTCCTCTTTAACTCTTGCCATCCTGATGTCATTCTGTGAACAAAGAAAAGACACGAAAAGCTGGAGTAAAGGAATGGGTGACGTTTCGGGTCGAGACCCTTCTTCAGACTGAGAGTCAGGGGAGAGGGAATCGAGAGATAAGGATGGTGATATCGAGAGATATAGAGCAGATAAATGAAAGATATGAGAAAAAACCTTTTTCACCCAGAGAGTTGTGAATTTGTGGAATTCCCTGCCACAGAGGGCAGTGGAAGCCAAATCACTGGATGGATTTAAGAGAGAGTTAGATAGAGCTCTTGGGGCTAGTGGCATCAAGGGATATGGGGAGAAGGCAGGCATGGGTTATTGATTGGGGACGATCAGCCATGATCACAATGAATGGCGGTGCTGTCTCGAAGGGCCAAATGGCCTCCTCCTGCACCTATTTTCTATGTTTCTGTGTTTCTATATGCAAAAAAGTAATGATGATAAAGGAAACAGGCCATTGTTAGCTGTGCGCCAGGTGAAAACGAGACAATGAAACTCACCAGAACGACAGTGACTAGGGTGGGGAAGGGGCGGAGAGAGAATGGGTTACTTGGTAACCCATACTTCAAGCATGGGTTACTTAAAGTTAGAGAAAACAATATTCATACCAGCTGCCCGTGAAATATGAAGTGCTGTTCCTCCAATTTGCGTGTTGCCTCACTCTGACAATGGAGCGGGTCCAGGACAGAAAGGTCAATGTGGGAATGGGAAGGGAAAATAAAGCATCTCTGGAGAACGTGAAGAGGTGACATTTTGGGTCGGGGGCCTTCTTCAGACTGATTGCAGTCGGGGGGAGAAAGCTGGAAGAGAGGTAGAGGCGGGACAAAGCCTGCCGAGTGATAGGTGGATACAGGTGAGGGGGGGTGGGGTGCTTGACAGGTGGGTGGACAAATGCCAGATGAAAGGTCAAATGGCTGTGAGATAAGGAGATAAAGAGAGAAGAGGCGTGAAATGCGAAGTCAGAGGCAGGGATCTAGATGGAAGGGGAAAGGAGGAATGGGATGAGATCGTGGGAAAAATGGGTGCCTATCCATGTTCTCCAGAGGTACTGCCTGACCTGCTTAATTACTCCAGCACTGTGTCTTTTTTTTTGGTAAAACAGCATCTGCAGTTCTAGTGGAATCAAGGGATATGGGGAGAAGGCAAGCACGGGTTATTGATTGGGGACAATCAGCCATGATCACAATGAATGGAGGTGGCTCGAAGGGCTGAATGGCCTCCTCCTGCACCTATTTTCTATGTTTCTGATTTTATATGTTTCTATAAGATCCTATTGGCATGGATAGAAGATGGGATGGCTATTTGGAAATGGAGAGTGGGCTCAGATGGGTATTTAACGTTGGCAGGATGTTTTGAGTGTCATCGAGTCATACAGCTTCAAAACAGGCCATTCGGCCCAACCTTCCCATGCTGAACGAGATGCCCCATCGACACTATTCCCACCTGCCCGCATTTGGCCCGCGTCCCTCTAAACCTTTCCTATCCATGTACCTGTCTTTTATTTGGAGTGGTGCACCAATGAAGTTCTGGATGTGCCAGTGATCCAGAGAGGCGCAGGAGAGTAAGTCATGGAGATGACCCAAGGAAGCTACAGAGTCATAGAGTCACACAGCACGGAAACAGGTCCTCCGGCTCAACCTGCCCATACCGACCAACATATCCCAACTACACTAATCCCACCAGCCTGCCTTTGGCCCATATCCCTCTAAATCTGTCCTACCGCTGTACTGTCTAAATGTTTCTTAACCATTGCAATAGTCCTGGCCTCAACTGCCTCTTCCAGCAGCTCGTTCCATACACCCAACATCCTTTGTGTGAAAAAGTTCCAATTAAATCTTTCCCTCTTCAACTTAAACCTACAGCATGTCCTCTGGTTGTCGATTCCCCTACTCTGGGCAAGAGACTCTGTGCATTTACCCAATCTATGGTGACCTCCACGAGGAGCCGGGGATGAGCAGGGTCGAGTTCAGCGGCAGCTTCTTCCCTCGGCAGGTCGCGGGTCTAATGGAATCCGGCTATGCGGCCCGCTAGTCTAAACCACTGGTCTGAATCCTTCTGTAATTCAACCTGTGATGGAGCGGCACGGTGGCGCAATGGTAGAGTTGCTGCCTTACAGCGCCAGAGTCCCGGGTCCCCGGTTCGATCCTGCCTCCGGGTGCTGTCTGTACGGAGTTTGTACGTTCTCCCTGTGACCTGCGTGGGTTTTCACCGAGATCTTCGATTTGCCCCCTCACTCCAAAGAGGTACAGGTTAATTAGGTTAATTGGCTTGGTAAATGTAAATTGTCCTTAGTGTGTGTAGATAGCGTTAATGTGCGGGGATTGCTGGTCGGTGCGGACTCGGATGGCCGAAGGGCCGAAGGGCCTGTTTCTGCGCTGTATCTCTAAACTAAACTAAACTAAATTCAACTCATGCGACCAATATTTATATGCATGTAGGCAAGGAGTTCCCACCGTGTACACTTGATGTTTATAAGGCATTTGAGAAGGTCAACTACCCCAGGGATGCGGACGGACAGATTATTGGCATCATTCACCCTCAGCTGCAGGTACGTGTGAAATGTATGAATACAATTTCATACATTTAATGTATGACTTCACCGCGGATTAGTTACTTAATTGTTACATGTCCCTCTCTCTCGCCTTCCTTCCAAGAAATCTGGCCTTCCTTCTGAGGCCTCCAATCACCCAGAATGCATGTAGAGGATACTGAAGAGATTTATCCAAATGATCAAAAGACACAGAGTGCTGGAGTAACTCAGCGGGTCAGGCAGCATCTGTGGAGAACATGGTTAGGCTACTTCTTACTCCTCCACTGCGGAATCTCCTCAACCTCTCCACGCTCTCCAGAGATGCTGCCTGACCCGCTGAGGTGGAACATAGAGCAGTACAGCACAAGAACAGGCCCTTCGGCCCGCAATGGCTGTGGCGTACATGATGCCAAGACCAACTCTTATCTGCCCGCACATAATCCATACCCCTCCGTTACCTACATATCCATGTGTCGATCCAACAGCCTCTTAAACACTACTGGTGTATCTGTCTCAAGCACTGCCCTTGCAGCGTGTTCCAGGCACTCACCACCCTCTGTGTAAATAGAGATTGCCCTGCATATTTCCTTTCAACTTTGTCCCTCTCACCTTAAAGCTATGCCCTCTAGTATTTCATGAGTTACTCCAGCACTTTGTGTTTTTGTTCAGGATTGCAGCACCTGCGGTTCCTTGCGCTTACTCTTTATCTGAGCGATGCCACAGATGAGGGTCTTCTGTTGTGTGGACGGAGCGGGGCAGTTGCTGCTATTGTCCTTGGGTCAGGGGAGGTTGAGAGGGGATCTAATGAGGATCTAATCAGAGGGAGACGTCAACTATTCTTTTTCGTCAGTTCATGTGATAGGTGCAGAATGAGGCCATTCGGCCCAACTACTCTGCCATTCAATCATGGCTGATCTATGTTTCCCTCTCAACCCCATTCTCCTGCCTTCTCCCCATAACCCCTGACACCCGTACTAATCAAGAATCGATCTATCTCTGCCGTAAATATATCCATTGACCTGGCCTCCACAGCCATCTGTGGCAATGAATTCCACAGATTCACCACCCACTGACTAAAGAAATTCTTCCTCATCTCCTTCCTAAAGGAACGTCCTTTAATTCTGAGGCTGTGACCTCTGGTCCTAGATTCTCCCACAAGTGGAAACATCCTCTCCACATTCACTCCGTCCAGGCCTTTCACTATTTGGTGTTTTTCAATTAGGTCCCCCCTCGTCCTTCCAAACTCTAGCGAGTACAGGCCCAGTGTCATCAAACGCTCATCATATGCTTACCCTCTCATTCCTGGGAGCAT
>CM069156.1:34790876-34895876 GCA_035221665.1 Okamejei kenojei | reverse complement strand
ATGAGATGTGAAAATTATGTGTCGTTATCATGAAGCATTTTATCTCCTACTCGATCTATGCTCTCTAGTTTGCTTAGCACCATACAGTGTAGAAACAGGCCCTTCGGCCCAACATGCCCACACTGACCAACATGCCCCATCTACACTAGTCCCACCTTCCTGCGTTTGGCCCATATCCCTCTAAACCTGTCCTATCCATGTATCTGTCTAATTGCTTCTTAAACTATACGATTGTCCCTGCCTCAACTACCTCCTCCGGCAGCTAGTTCCATACACCTCTTACCCTTTGTGTGAAAAGTTTACTCCTCTGATTCCTATAAAATCTTTCCCCCTTCACCTTAAACCTGTACCCTCTGGTTGTTGATTAGGATGCAGCAGACTTGTGCGGGGACTGTTGTTAATGCTACTTGCAGTTGTATTTCAGCAGAGATCTGGTGCTTTGTGTTTGTAGGGAATAGCACACTGTGTCATAGAAGCCAGGTGAACTGAGAACTACTAAGAACTACTCAGAGGTGGCACGGAGGTGCAGCGGTAGATTTGCTGCCTCACAGCGCCAGAGACCCTGGTTCGATCCTGACCACAGGTGCTCTCTCTAATGAGTTTGTGCAATCTCCCTGGGTTTTCTCCAGGTGCTCCAGTTTCCTCCCACACCCCAAAGACATACGTGTTTGTAGGTTTATTGGCTTTGGTAAATTTGTAAATAGTGCCTAGTGTGTAGGATAGTGCTAGTGTACAGGGTGATCGCTCGTCTGCGCAGGCCTGGTGGACGGAAGGGCCTGTTTCTGCACTGCATCTCTAAAGTAAAGCCTAAAGGAAACGCTGAAAGTTAAGTAAGACTCGAGATTGGACTGAAAATAGTCAGGAGATCAACAAGTACAGACGTATAAAGCTTAGAGTTGGAATACCCAATTACACTTTGGTTTCTACACTCAACATTTAGAATCATATAGTCATCAAGTGACATTGTGGAAACAGACCCTTCGGTCCCGCTTGCCCACAACATGTCCCAGCTACACTAGTCCCATCTGCCCGCATTTGGTCCATATGCATCTAAACCTGTCCTGTCCATGTACCTGCACAACTGTTTCTTAAACGTTGGGATAGTCCCTGCCTCAACTACTCTCTTTGATCTAACAAAGTTTTCCACTTGTAATTTGAGGTGTAACTTTTGTTAGGAAAGTTAATTTTTGAAGATATGTGGTGTTTTTATCTCACCTAATATCTAAACTACCAAATAACTTTTTACTTAATTCTAACTCATTGATAAGTTCTTCAAATATAATAATTTCAGAAAATGCCAGTTTTGGGATATTTATTTTACAAGTGAATTCATTATGTTTTAACGACACTCAGGGCAAATTTTAACTATTTTAACTGAAAGGAAATTAATTTTCGATGCTATTTTTCAAACTAACGTTTTTCTTGCAAAATCCGATGAGATTTTTCACTAATTTTACTCGTTCAGGCATTATTATCATTAGAGATGTCTACAAATTCAATATGTTTGAAAAATAGGTCTAATTTGTGTGTTTGTTTTAGAGGTTTAGTGGTAGTTATTGATGTATCATTGGTTAACTATGCAAACTATATAATCACTGGACGAGTCCTTCCCAGTAAAGGTGCAGACAGTTTTTCAACATCGAGGTTTTTTATGAAATCTAGCCATAATAATTGTCAGAAAGATTTATTTTACTTAATAATTTCTTCAATTTTGATTGTTCGAACTGCCATTATGTTTCCTGGACATGTTTTAACAGTATTAAAATGTATTCAAATAAAATGTATTAAGTGCTAATAAAAATGTGATTGTCTTTGTGTTCATACGTTATAGGATCAGAATTAGGCCATTCGGCCCATCAAGTCTACTTCGCCATTTAGTCATGGCTGATCTATCCTTCCCTCTCAACCCCATTCTCCTGCCTTCTCCCCACAACCCCTGGCACCCTAATCAAAAATCTGTCAATTGCCGCATTAAAAATATCCATTGGCTTGACCTCCACAGCCATTTGTGGTAATGAATTCCACAGATTCACCACCCTCTGACAAAATAAATTCCTCTTCATCTCCTTTCTAAAGGTAGTTAATTTTATTCTGAGCCTCTGACCTCTACTCATCGACTCTCCCACTAGTGGAAACATCCTCTCCACATTCACTCTATCCAGGCCTTTCACTATTCGGTAAGTTTCAATGAGGTCCCACCTCATTCTTCAGCGAGTACAGGCTCAGTGCCGTCAAATGCTCGTCATATGTTAACCCACTCATTCCTGGGATCATTCTCGTAAACCTCCTCTGGACCCTCTCCAATGCCAGCACATCCTTCCTCAGATATGGGGCCCAAAGATACTCACATTACTCCAAATAAACCTCAATGTTGTTCCTTTGTTTTTGTTTCATTTTAAACAGTGAAATATTATAGTTTAAATTTCATTGGGAAGTAGTATGTTATTTTGGTTAAATCTAGCAATGAATAGGGCAGCACGATGGCGCAGCGGTAGAGTTGCTGCCTCACAGCGCCAGAGACCCGGATTCGATCCTGACCACGGGTGCTGTCTGTACGGAGTTTGCACGTTCTCCCGGTGACCTGCATGGGTTTTTCTACGGGTGCTCCGGTTTCCTCCCATTTTCCAAAGACGTGCAGCTTTGTAGGTGAATTGGCTTTGGTAAAATTATAAATTGGCCCGAGTGTGTAGGATAGGGCTAGTGTTCGGAAATCGTTGGACAGCACGGACTCGGTGGGCCGAAGGGCCTGTATCCGAGCTGTATCTCTAAAGTAAAGACTGATTTATTCTCCAATACAGCTTGTTAGAAATCCTAGTCACGTGCCTTTGAAGTGAATTCAGCTGTTCTACATGTTGACTCTCAGAAGTCTTCAGTCTAAAATTTGAATTCAAAAGAACAAAGATATTTGAATTTTAAAAAAAGATATAAAGGCGGGACAAAACTGCTCTGGAATTTTTACTGTCTTCCATACCGTGCATCGTTAGCCTAGGTGACGCAGATGTACATGAATCAAAAACAGTAGAGTTGCTGCCTTACAGCGAATGCAGCGTCGGAGGCCCGGGTTAGCTCCCGACTACGGGTGCTGTCTGTACGGAGTTTTACGTTCTACCCATGACCACATGGGACTTCTCCGAGATCTTCGGCTCCCTTCCGCACTCCAAAGACGTGCAGGTTTGTAGGTTAATTGTCTATCTTCAGGTTTGTAGGTTAATTGGCTTGGTTAATGTAAAAAATTGTCCCTAGTGTGTGGGATGCCGTTAATATGCGGGGATCGCTGGTCGGCGCGGACCCGGTGGGCCGAATGGCCTATTTTGCTAAACTAAAAAAAAAAGAAGTTAGCAAGTGCAAATCGGTCAGTTATCTAGATGTAGACACAAGGAAACATAGACACCATGTGTAGGAAGGAACTGCAGATGCTGATTCACACTGAAGATAGATGCAAAGTGCTGGAGTAATTCAGTGGGTTAGGCAGCATCTCTGGAGAATGTGGAAAGGTGACATTTCAGGTCAAGACCCTTCTTCAGACTGATGCTTTCGGTCAGGACCCATCTAAACTAAACTAAAGATGGATCGCCTACCCATTTTCTCCAGAGATGCTGCCCATCTTTCTGACTAACTCCAGTATTTTGTGTCAACAGGAATTGCAAATGCCTGCTTATTTTAAAAAAAGACAGAAAATGCTGAACACAAAGCGATGTGTCTCCAACATTCCCCCTCTTGAACCCCCCAACCCCACCAGCCTGCACTCCCTGGGCCCTTTCACTTCCAGCTGCCGACACCACATCAACCATCTTGACCTCTACTCCCCCCAGACACTTTAACCTCACCCCCTCTGAACGCACAGAGTGTGTAGAAGAGTCCCAACTCGAAATGTCACCCATCCATTTTCCCCAGAGGTGCTGCCTGACCCGCTGAGTTACTCCAGCACTTTGCATCCTTTTCATGGAGTAACTCAGTGGGTCAGGCAGCATCACTGGATATGAATTTGAATTGAAACATGGAAACAGGCACTTTGGCCCACTGAGTCCCTGCTGACCGTCTATCAACTAGTTCTATGTTATCATACCAGGACTGGCAACATTGGGTGATAGTTGGGAGTGAGAAATTGCGAGAGACCAAGCCCAAGGGAGCGTAGCGACCGGGGTGTGGGGGGGGGGGTCTCTCCCCTCCCATTGGTACGGAGCTTTTGCATTTTTCAGCTTGAAATTATGCAATCAGGTGCATACTGTAGCGAGTCTTTCAACTTACACTTGAATGCAATATTTATGCTTTAAAATGGATTAGCTATGAATAAGGGTAGGCTAAATTACATTCCAAATTACATTCCACAGTAGAGCCAGGCTCTGATCAACATGTGCAGCACATGAATGGTCTTAGTGCATTCATGTATGGAAATCAGATTGCACTTGGCCCATGTTGACCAACCTGGGTCTCACTGGTACTACTCCTGACCTTGACTCCAGTTGCATACCTTCTCTCATTCCTGACCACGAGTCCAGCCTTACACCTGCCCCCCCATTCTACCCTGTTCATTGCTGCTTACCTGCTTAGGTTCCCAGTGCTGAACACTCCCATTGTCCCAGCTTTGACTGCACACCTAGTACTATTCCAGACCTTGACTCTGGATGCACACTTGGCCTTGCTCCTAGCCCCTCTGCACTGACAATATATCTGGCCCACACATAAAGTCCCATTACTGACCCCCTGGACTTCACCTATTACGTTCAAGTCCACAGGTGCTTATCTAACGCGGTAATCTTTTATGGGGCACTTCACAGACCAAATTATGTATAACAACATTTCCTACATCCATTGGCTTCCTTGTTATCTAACATGCTAGTTACTTTGCCAAAGAAGTCATCAATTGGTTGAACACAATTTCTCATCCGTAAAATTATACTCACTCAGCAATATGAGTATTCTGTTACCATTTCCTTCAATTTCCTAACAAACTGTCCTGAAGTCATTTTCACCCCCAATATTTTCAGTATTTTGCTGTCTTCCTTTCAGCTGGGACTTTTCCGAAATGCAAAGTCCAATAACTATATATTTAAGCAATATTATTCTATTAAATATGATCTTGAGAGTACATAATATTTTCTGTGGTATTCATAACACAACATTGATAAAAAGATCTTTGTTTTGATTGCACCTACCAACATGCATACATTATTATACGGTTAATATGTACCGAGGGCAAATTTTTGTTCCAATGCTCCCCATTCCCAATTACTTTTACACTGAAGTGATTGAAATCCAAGTGAATTTAAATGGTTTCAGAAAAATAAAACCTTTGGAATGGATGATATTAATTACGTGGTTGGTTGGGGTCAGTATCAGCACAATTACTGTATTAAACGTTGAATCTTCAGATGTCCTGGTTCAAGCTAAAACTAAAGACAAATAATAACCTCCTCACACATTCCCCTGCAAGTATCTCTGTCACTCCTTTAAAATATGCCTCTTCTTTGAAAAAGCTCTTAAACATCACATCTGAATCAGTTTCCATCTGATTACACTCCATGAGGATGTTCATCAATGTGTTCAATTAATAAAACAACGAGATTGGGTACATTTCTATTCCTGTCAAAGGAATTTGAAGGGGGGGGGGGGTGGGTTTAGAAATAGTCAGTGAGGTAAACAAACATAATAGTTGAGTGGCAAATGACAATAGTGCTACCTTCCCAATATTTAACTGAAGGAAATAATGGGTTATTGCGGCTGTATGTTGTGACACACAGCCTGACACCTTGCATGTCATTTTAATATTACACTTACCCATCGCCCTGGATATTCCAGATGAATAAATTAAGGTTATGTTGTAAGGGTTTTCTGCATCGAGCTTTAGCCCGACCTAAGGTCCCTGTGGTTTGCTCTGGTCCCTCAACCAGGCCGCGCACACTGGTTCCCCGTGAGTGGCTCGACCCACTCACCCCTTACGGTTCTAGACACTGGACTTAGTTGCAGGAGCATTGATAGTGCAGAAAGTTCAACCAAACCAGATTTGAAGACCAGGGTTTAAACAGGAAAATAATATTTAGCGGTTGGGACTACGTTACACGAATACTTTGACACAGTTCTATAAGGCATATGCATAATTACAGTTCCTGTTTCGGGATCATAGACGCAATAACTAGATACAATACTCGAGTGCGGGATGGGGAACGTACGGCACATCGTAAAATTTGCCAACACGTCTACACTTACACCCACATTAGTATAACCCCCTCCCCTCCACACTAAACTATGTCCAGGATGTGCAGGATCGGGTACATGCTCACCATGGGGCGATTACTGAGGTTACTGGCTGGTCGTGCTGCTTCCTCCGATTAGGTGGCTGTGGAAGGGTCGTCGGCGGTCGTCTCGGTCTTTCGGGTGGTCCCGGGGGTTCACCTCGCCCAGGGGTCCTACTGCTTTCCTTTACTTTCCACGTGGCGGGGACTCCAGCTGGAGTATGTGTCACATTAGACACCGTGTACTTTTAAGCGCTGTCCTGTGTCCTCTCTCTCTCTCTCTCCGCAAATCTCCAGATTCGTTCAGTGACTCCTTCTGTGTCTCCCTCCTTTTTCTTTTCCATCCTTAAACCCATAAATCGTGGCCAGTTATTCTAATCCTGACCCGTCCTATCTCCCACCAGATCTCGGGATCTCTTTGCTTACAAGATGGGTTTTCGAGCTCTCTCTTTGTTCTGCGTTATGTCCGGGAGTACCGGTGATGGCTAGACAGTCTGTTAATTTGTTTCTTGATAAGAGGTGATGAGTTTAACTGGTTTTCCCATCACCGGCCAGGTAGGTATCTATGGGCTATTGTGTTCCCTTAATGAGATTAACTATGTAGGTCGGCTTGGGGCATTGTGATTTGTGCACATTTAATAAGTACTCTTTCCACCTTTCAGTAGAAATTTTTATGCTTAGTTCCTTTTCCCACTCACCTCTGATACCTTCCGTTGTTGGTATTACTGCATTTAGTATAATATTATATATATATGAAATTAAATTTGCTGATTCCGCCTTTGTATTCATGACTTCATGTAATAAGTCTATGGCATTTTGTGAAATTCTTGTGCATGTTTTTTCAGATAATTACATATTTGCAAATATTTAAAATACTGATTGTTACCCAGATTGTATTTTAGTTGTAATTGTTTAAATTATAATAGTTTTCCCGTATCATACAAATCTCCCAAAGTTTTAATTCCTGCTCTTTCCCATTGTATAAATGCTTTGTCTATAATTGAGGGTTTAAACAGAGGGTTTTTAGCAATAGGAGATAGGAGAGATAAGTTTCTTAATTTTAAATTGTATTTTATTTGTTTCCAAATTCTGATTGTACTATGTATAATTGGGTTTTTGTTGTAGTTTGTATTATTCACCGTCATTGGTGAAAGAAGGATCGCACCAATATTAAAGGGGGAGCAGTCCTCTTTCTCCATAATGATCCATTCCGGTTGATGAAGAGCACTATCCAACAATTGAATCATATTTCCAATATTTACCGACCAATAACAATACATAAAATTAGGGAGTGCTAATCCCCCTACTACTTTGGGTTTATTCAGGTGTGGTCTTTGTATTCTATCGGACTTATAATCCCAAATAAAATTTGTAATATCTGAGTCCAATTTAAAAAAAAAACTTTTTAGGTAGATATAATGGGATTGATTGGAACAAGTATAGAATTTGTGGTAGAAAAATAATTTTTATGGCATTTATTTGACCTATTAAGGACATCGGAAGCGTTTTCCAGAATTTAATCAAATTATGTAGTTTCTTAAGTACAGGGTTATAGTTTGCTTTAAACATGTCTTGATATCTTCTAGTAATTTCAATACCCAAATATTTAAAATTTTCCACAGCTATTTTAAAAGGAAATTGTACGAGATGTGTAGAATCTTTCGGTTTTATTGACATGATTTCACTTTTATTCCAGTTTATTCTGTAACCTGAAAATGAACCGAAATCCTCAATTAAATTTAAAATGTTGGGTATAGTGATATGAGGCTTTGTGATGTACAAAAGTACATCATCAGCGTATAATGATATTTTATTGTTTGAATATTTTGTGTTATATCCATGGATATTCAGATGAGTTCTAATTCTTTCCGCTAGTGGTTCAATTATGAGGGCAAATAACAATGGTGATAATGAATAACCTTGTCTACTACCCCTTGACAGTTGAAATTTCGTGGATTAAATATTATTAGTTAATATTCTGGCCGTTGGCTTATTATATATTAATTTAATCCATTGAATGAACTTTGCAGAAACACAGAGACTGGGCGGTGGGGTTTCGCTTTTGTGGCTGGTCACGAGGTCCCGCGGCCATCTTGGGCCCCACTGATTGTGACATCCCTTGTTAAAACTGACCGCAGCTTTTCTCTCTCTCAGTCCCAGTCCCGTATAAAAAAATGTCCAAAATGCAGCTCGTTGGTTTTGTTAATTGTAGCATGAGGGAAAACTTCTCAAATCTTACAGTCCCTCCTGTTGATTTACATAACCCCAGCTTATCGATTCAATTAAATAATGTGGTTGAGCAATGTTTTCCCGATTCCCCACATCCAGACCCCTGAGGTTTTAACTAACTAGTGCCACATTACGAACATACAGTCCCCATCTTTTAGGCTGACCTGTACTGTCCGTGCCCCGGGCAAAACTATATTACTAACATTTGCATTTTGTGTCTACCTATACACTTACACCTTGCCCCAGGCCGATGCCTCCGCCATCCTCCTGCTGGTGTAAGCTTTAATGTAGGACATGAAAACAAAACCACAGCAAAACGATACATTTTCGTGCATTCTTTCAAAACAATCACCTTTTTTTCTTCTTTTTTTAAACATTTCGAAAAGGACGATACAAAACACAGTTCACTCGGTGTGGAGGGGGCCCGTCCTCCTAGCACTTGCGGCTGGGTCCTGCTCGCCCACCCACACGTAACGGTCTCTCCATTCTCCTTTATTTACCCGGTCATTGAGGCGCTGCCCTCCTTTACATTTCACACATAGTAAATATAACACTATTCCTGTTTGTACAATAACTAATGCGTGTGACGCTATCCTAACCCAAGACGGGACCTTGATAGTGGTGAACAGGTCCCACCCTGGTGGAACCACAATGTCCAATATCTCGGACCCTATCTCCCTTGTCTTTTGCTCCAGGGTGTAAAAGTGCCTTTGTGATACGGCGACTGCCTTTAACAGGGTTGTGAGATGTTCGGGGAGAGGGGGAATGGCGTACCCGAAATGCGCTACAAATCGCTACAGGTCGGTGAAGTTTTTCTGTACAATTAGGTGAACCATGGAGGGTTCAGGAATGGGGGCAATTCGCTGCTGTGCCTCTTGAACCTCTGCCCTGGGTTTAAAACAGAAGCTGCTGTCCCTTACCTGTGCTGCCCATGGTACAATTCATAGGCTTCGCGCCAACAGTCTTGAACCCGCACTGCTGTTTCAAAAGGACATTCAAGTGCTGAGGACACAATATAATATGTGCTCCCCGGCTCCGACACCCCGAGAGGTCAGTACCCGTCATCGACTGCTCCCAGCGGATGACGTATGGTGGGACCGCTGCATAGCGAATATGGGCTCCCCCCTGAATGACTCCAATGTTCTCCACCCTGTACACCGGTGCGGGCTTGGTCGTCTTGCCCAACACTGGCATCCGCACCACTATTCCCATGATTGTGTACAATCTACGGGAACAGGGTACGCCTCCGACGCCAACCCCTCATTTGCCTCCCCGTCCGACCCCAGTCCTCCGGCTCTTGCGATACAAGCTCTCCTTGTCCACGCTGGCAAGGTCGAACTCGTAAAATTGCCGGAACACGTTAATCAGTAGCACCTGGTACAGTCTTTCAGTTTCCCTGGGGCACCACTCCGGCAGCCGCACCTCGGTGAGGTTTAAGATCACCGAGGCCACTGCGTAGTGCACCCCCCGGTACAATACCGGGTCAGTTGGTATCAGTACCAGGCCATTCCCGGGCCCCTTAGTGGTTTTAGGGTACTCGCCCTCCTGTGCTACTGCCAGCGGAACTGTGGGAAGGGTTGTGCGCGGTCGTGTGATGAGTTCGGTGGCGTTTGCCGGGATCGGGCAAAGGGGGACCCCACAAGCCTGCGAGCTAACATCCCACCTCATCCCCTTACCGTCATCCTGCCACTGTCTGTGGAAAAATATGCTGTTGCCCGTGGGGCAGCGATACCTCGAACCCCACATACACATATAGATCCCCTCATCCGGCTCCCACCATTTGTCCCAACACACACTCAACTGTTCATTAGTCCCAGAAACAGTTCTGTGAGTGTGGTTGTTAAGTCTCTCCCACTCCACAGTGCAGTTGGCCATTGTCCGACTTGTTTTCCTCAGCCACCACCGCCTGCTCGCGGGGACCTTCCCCGTGCATACCAGGCAGATCCTTTTGCCCACGGTGGCGCTTATTCTTTGGGCGACGATCTTGACTCTCGGGCACAATAATGCAGTGTCCCGATAAGCAAAGTCTGAGGCGCTGGAATATTCTGAAGAGTCCGATCCCAGCCACCCCGGCCACCGGCCTTCATGAAAGTGAAGCCTCATGCCTCCTCCGGAGGGAGAGAAGCCTCCTCCGCTTCGCTCCCTCCAGTCCCATCGGTCGCGATGGGAGCCGTGTCCCCGGAGCAGCCGTAGACGATGATGTCCTTGGTGCGGCCCCGATAGGCCCACCCACATCCGATCGCCGTGGCGATGATCCACCATACGAGTGCCTCCTTCCGCTCCAGGAAACAGATAAAATATGGTGTAGCCAACCTCTTGGGGAGCGCTTGGCTTTATTAAACGCCTCTGCGGGCGGGCCTCTTGACCCTCAGCCCGCACCCCACACCTGCATCCTGGACGCATCAACTTTGTCTAAAACTATTCCCCCAAACGTATCTATATTACCTATCTACACTATAATACAGCGCCGCCTTCCCAGGGCGGCTCAGCTAATCCCTGTCAAGGCTGCAGCGGGACGTCTCCTGCGGCTGCACCACGCTGTCTCCCACCCTTGGCCCTCCGCCGCCTATCGCTGCCTGTCGGGGTCTAAACCTCCTCTGAAACGCTAAACTCCCGTACCTCGGGGCATGATTGACCTCTGGCCAAAACTTTCTAGGTTGGGGTTCCCTATTAGACCTACGGAGAGTCACCTTTGACACTGCCCCCTGGACAGCCTGGCTGAGGCTGGTTCCTGCCATGTCACAGCTCGGGTACCTCCCGCAGCTGCCGACCCTGGCCCTTCCTCATCCAGCTCTGCCCCCCCCCCCCCCGGTGCTGGGTATTCTCGCGACATCCGGCCTCAGCCTGCCTGTACCTACAGGTGGTGAGCCTCCACCCGCTACCCCCGCCTTCCTGGTGCTTGAGTCGAGAACGTTACTGTCGTCCCCCTCCGACTCCGACTCCTCCGTAATGGGGTCCCCATGGGGAGAATGTTCCCCCCCCCCTCACTCGGCCTGCTGCGCGCTCATGGTGCTGGGGAGCTTAACCGCCAAGGCAATGCCTGCCTCGGGGTCATAAACTCCACACCCCGTGAGTCGTTCGCCAGCTGACACCGTGCTGGAGCCGTTCACATAGATCTCCCAGCCTGTGGGATGGATCCCAGTCCGTAAACCTATGTCGACGTCCCAAACCCCCACCACGGAACACCGATGGGCCGTTCCGGGATATACCAAATTGGCTGCGACCTTGGGCTCGCACAGGCCCTCAACCTTCAGATCCATCTGTGAAAGGAGGAGGGTCCAGCGTGCGATGCGGGCGCTGCTGACAGTCCCATCCTTGATCCTTCCATCCAGAAACATCTGGGTGGGTGTGTGGTGGGTGAGGAGAGTGATGGGAGAGGTCCCTGTGAAGATTAACAACCTCTTCACTGCCCAATGTGTGGCTAAAAGGTGCCTCTCGCAATTGGAGAAACCCCATGAGTTATCTGGTTTCCTAACCGGCCACAATGGAGAGTTCACGTGTGTGGCTATCGGCCTCTCGCAATTGGAGAAACTCCTCTCCACATCGGTGAGCACCCTGGAGGAGTACACCACTGGTCGCAGCCTGCCGTGCCACTCCTGCAGCAGCACAGCACTCAGGCTGTCCCCACTGGCTGCCACCTCCAGAAGAAACCCTTTCTCTCTATCTATGGCTCCTAAGGCTGGTGCGGTTTGCAGATCCCCTTTTAACTTCTCGAATGCGGCCTGGCAACCCTCATCCCAAGACCACTCCACTCCCTTGTGTAGGAGTCGGAGTAGAATACTAACAAATCAAATGCTATCAACTAAATTTAATTTATTCCGAGGCTGCAGACAAGGTTGTCCTTTATCCCCGCTATTGTTTGCACTTGCAATTGAACCATTAGCTCAACGCGTGTGATTACATCCTGAAATATATGGGTATGAAACCAGAGATACTGAAAATAAAATCTCCTTATATGCGGATGATGTATTACATTATATTACAAAGTCAGAAATTAGTATTCCAAATTTATTAAATTTAAAAACTGAATTTGGCTTATTTTCAGGATATAGTATTAATTGGAATAAAAGTGAACTTATGTCAATAATGGTAAATAACTTACATATATTACAACAATTTCCTTTTAAGATAGCAAACGAAAAAATCAAATATCTTGGAATTTATGTAACAAAAAGATTAGATTCTTTATTTAAATCCAATGTTCCACTTTTACTGAATAAATTAAATAAGAATATTTTATATTGGAAAACATTACCTATTTCAATGCTAGGTAGACTTAATGCAATAAAAATGATTTTTCTCCCGCAATTACTATCTCTTCCAATTGATTCCGATATATCTTCGGAAAAAAAAATTTAAGAAGGTTGATTCTTTAGTCACCAACTTTATCTGGGATTATAAGAGCCATAGAATAAATAAAAAACATTTATGTAAATCAAAAATAAATGGAAGTCTAGCACTGCCAAACTTTATGTTTTATTACTGGGCAGTTAATATTAAAAATATGAATTTTTGGTTAGTAGAGACAGATAAACAACCAATCTGTTTAAAAATGGAAAAAGAAGATTGTTCGCCTTTTGAAATTAGCTCAATTTTATTCGCCAATATTAAACTAGGTAAGAAAACCTATAGTGAAAACCCTATAATAGAAAGTGGGATACGTATCTGGAAACAAATAAAGAAAACATTAAAATCGGAATGTATACCACTAGCCCTTACCGTTATAAATAACCTTACATTTAAACCCTCAATGATGGACAAAGGTTTTTTACAATGGAAAAACTATGGAATTAATAAGATGGGCGACCTCTACAGGGAAAACTCCTTCCTTTCATTTCAAGAATTACAACAAATTTATGGATTACATTCAAAAGATTACTTTAGATAGTTACAAATTAGAGACTATGTAAAATCAAACACACAGGAAATTAGAAATAGAAAGGCAGAAATTTTGGATGAATGTCTAAATAAATGCCCGAACACAGAAAAATTGATATCATATATTTATAACATTTTATTGGAAAACGATGTCCCAATGACAGAAATATATTGGCAATCATGGGAAAACGAATTAGGTCAAATAATCAGACCAGAAGTATGGGATGAAAGTTTACTACATATCCACCACTGCTTGTTAAATGCTAGACACTCTCTTATACAATTTAAAATATTACATAGATTACATTATTCAAAATCCAAATTACATAGTATTTTTTCAAATGTATCTGCCATATGTGATAAATGTCAGCACTTAGAAGCTAACTTAACACACTCATTTACAAATTGTATAAAAATTACTAAATTTTGGACAGAAATATTTAAGATAATTTCGAAAGTTGTTAATATGAATCTGATTCCTGACTCAAAATTAATAATATTGGGAATATTAGAAACAGATCAATTAATAACAACAAATCAAATAATTTTTATTGATTACAGTTTAATAATTGGGAAAAAATTAATATTGAAATTCTGGAAAGGTCCTACATCCCCCACAACCAAAATGTGGATTACAGGAATGTCGGAGCCACTTCATCTGGAAAGATTAAGGCTTGTCCTACTGGACAAGTTGGATCTTTTCAGAGGGATATGGTCTCCATTTATTGAATATTTAAAGGGTCAAAATGGCTCGGTGCGAGAGCCTGACTGAAGCCTGAATAAAGGAATGGATGAAGAATCATATATAACAAATCATGGATATATCTCCAATGATAGGTAACCTGTTTAACACTCCACTCAACTTTTTGATTTTCTATTTTTACTTTATTTCTCTCTATTTTTTCCTCTCTGCGTTAAAAACTAAAAAATGTATAGAAGTACAAACAAGACATAATTGTTAATATTAATAATATTAAGAATGTATGTGACAAGTATATTCTTCTTTTAATATGTACTTACGTCTAATAAAAATATTTAACAAAATTGGCTGCGAGCTTGGGCTCGCACAGGCCCTCAACCTTCAGAAAGGAGGTTGAAAGGAGGAGGGCCCAGCGTGCGATGCGGGCGCTGCTGGCAGTCCCATCCTTGCTCCTTCCATCCAGAAGCATCTGGGTGGGTGTGTGGTGGGTGAGGAGAGTGATGGGAGAGGTCCCTGTGAAGAATAACGACCTCTTCACTGCCCAATGCGTGGCTAAAAGGTGCCTCTCGCAATTGGAGAAACTCCATGAGTTATCCGGTTTCCGAACTGGCCACAATGGAGAGTTCACATGTGTGGCTATCGGCCTCAGCACGCCCTGCTGCGCCAATGAAGACATGGCTATCTCCAAATCGCGTTCCGCCTCCTTGGGGAGATTGTACTGCCTCTGGGGTCTGGTCATGGGGTCCCCGTCTACGCTAACCTCGAAACCGACTACCCTACCACAATCGTGTTTGTGGGTCACAAACGCGTTCAGGTTGTTCCCCACGCACTCTTGCAGTTTGGCCGGGACCTCCGCCACCATGCGCTCGAGGTCGTAACCCTCGGACGGCTTCATGGTGCACAGAGTCCCTTTCCCCTCTTCTCCCCCGATCACCATTATCTCACCCTTACTGCCCTTGTCCACCCAAAGGCAGTGGTTCCGTAAGTCCATGAGGATCCCATGGCTTACCAAAAAATCGGATCCAATGATCCCCTTCCCACCCCCTGCTGTCCACTTCATCAGGATACACTCCCATGTGGTGCGGAGTGCTCCCAAAGGAATGGACAGCGGGATGGAACGCGCGCCAGCCTGTTCTCTCCCTGTGAACCCCGCCAGTGCGAAAGGGGCCCCCGTGGACAGGGGAGAGGCAAAGGGTTCCTCTGTGTGGACCACGGTGCATGAAGCCCCCGTGCCCACCAGGTAACTGCCCCTTTGCCTCTCCACTACCATCACCACAAGCGGCCTCTTCCACGCATCGTAGCGCAGCGGACACAGATAGGCGGGCTGATGTCATTGGGGAATGTCCAGTCCCCCCCGCACCCGGGGAGCCGGTAGCGACTGCCGCCTTCCCCTGTGCGGCCAGGAGGGACCGCATCACCTCGATCATCGATTCGATAATCTCGGGCTTAACTGGGACATCGGCGCGCAGGGTGGCGCCAACCCAAGCTTCCTTGGTGTGGGCCCTGCAATCCTTCCGCCAGTGCCCCACCTTACCGCACCTGCAACACTTGGACTGTGCGGTAGGGTTACCCTCCTGTCGCCACTCCTTTTGGGCCGGTGCAGTAGCCTCCGCCACATGCACCTTCCCTGTGGTTTGCTCTGGTCCCTCGACCAGGCCGTGCACACTGGTTCCCCGTGAGTGACTCGACCCACTCACCCCCTACGGTTCTAGACACTGGACTTAGTTGCAGGAGCGTTGATAGTGCAGAAAGTTCAACCAGACCAGATTTGAAGACCAGGGGCTATTTATTCATTTATTTGTTTATTTTATTTGTTTATTTATTTATTTCCGATTGTAATCTTTTTTTTAAAATATATTTTTTATTAGAGGTAATCAATAAATTGGCAAACATATTATGGTAGAATTATTTTGTGTACATCAATCATTTCACAATGTGAGGTTTCACTGTCAAGGTTGTTCTGGTTAATGATAGTTGGTGAGACATGCAAGGGGGTTTGACCGAACACATGATTGTTGCCCTGTGGGTCTATGGAATCGGGTTCACATCCGGTCCTTGCATTCAGGTCTCTACATAGTTGCACATTTCCCTGGGCCTGGAAATGATTGATTTCCACATGGAGAGTTTCAAATATATTCTCTTCAAAATATGGCGATTCTATTGGGGGTATGTAGGCGGCACATAGATATATTTCTGGTTCCCTATTCCTATAATCTTGTGTATTTGATTTAACATAATCTCTGAGTTGTAGATATTGAAAAAAAAATATTTGAGTGTAGTCCATAAATCTGCTGTAACTCCTGAAATAAAAGAAAAGTGCCTTCCTTATAAAGATGTTCCATCTTTTTAATTCCATAATTTTTCCATTGTGTGAAACCTATATCCAGCAAAGAAGGTTTGAATAAGGGATTGTTTACAATAGGGAGACAGAGTGGTATATTATCCAATTTTAAAGCCTTTTTTAATTGTTTCCAGATTCGTGTAGCATTATGTATTATTGGGTTTTCCCTATAGATTTTTTTGTGCAATTTTGTCGGTGCAAACATAATCAAACCGATTTCAAAAGGTAAACAGTCCTCCTTTTCCATCCTTAACCAGTCTGGTTGTTGATCCATTTCTTCCAGCCAAAATTTCATGTTTTTAATATGGACTGCCCAAAAATAAAACAGAAAATTTGGTAAAGCTAAACCTCCATTAATCTTTGATTTACATAAATGTTTTTTACTTATTCTATGATTCTTATAATCCCAGATGAAACTTGTAACAGTAGAGTCTACTTTAAAACAAAAAGATTTTGGAATATATATCGGGAAGACCAGGGTTTAAACAGGGAAAATAACTTTTATTTAACGGTTGGGACTACGGTACACGAATACTTTGACACAGTTCTATAAGGCATATGCATAATTACAGTTCCTGTTTCGGGATCATAGACGCAAAAACTACTCGAGTGCGGGATGGGGAACTTACGGCACATCGTAAAATTTGCCAACATATCTACACTTACACCCACGTTAATATAAACCCCTCCCCCTCCCCTCTACACTAAACTATGTCCAGGATGTGCAGGATCGGGTACATGCTCACTATGGAGCGATTACTGAGGTTACTGGCTGGTCGTGCTGCTTCCTCCGATTAGGTGGCTGTGGAAGGGTCGCCGGCGGTCGTCTCGGTCTTTCGGGTGGTCCCGGAGGTTCACCTCGCCCAGGGGTCCTACTGCTTTCCTTTTCTTTCCACGTGGTGGGGACTCCAGCTGGAGTGTGTGTCACACTAGACACCGTGTACTTTTAAGCGCTGTCCTGTGTCCTCTCTCTCTCTCTGCAAGTCTCCAGATTCGATCAGTGACTCCTGTGTCTCCCTCCTTTTTCTTTTCCCTCCTTAAACCCACAAACCCTGACCCGTCCTATCTCCCGCCAGATCTCGGGATCTCTTTGCTTACAAGATAGGTTTTCGAACTCTCTCTTTTTTATGTCCGGGAGTACCGGTGATGGCTAGACGGTCTGTTAATTTGTTTCTCGATAAGAGGGGATGAGTTTAACTGGTTTTCCCATCACCGGCCAGGTAGGTTTCTCTGGGCTATTGTGCTCCCTTAACGAGATTAACTATGTAGGTCGGCTTGGAGCATTGTGATGCCTGCTGATGTCAGCGCCCCAGTGTCTGGACTTCGACCTGGTTTCGGGGTTTTTTTTTTTTTCAATTCAATTCAATTCAAATTTAATGTCATTGCACAGATACAAGTATGGGTACAACGAAATGCAGTTTAGTGTCAGTACGTAGTGATAGCAATGTTTAGATAAATGCAGATAAATAAATACAGATGTGGGAATCTATCGGCGGGACTCTGAGTTCAGCAGTGCGATGGTGTTATTGTAGAAGCTACTCCTCATCCTGCTGGTGCGGGACCTGAGGCTCCTGTACCGCCTCCCCGATGGTAGGAGGGCAAACAGTCCATGGTTAGGGTGGGAGGGGTCCTTGATGATCTTCCCAGCCCGTCTCAGACACCGTTTCCGGTGGAGGGCATCCAAAGCAGGGAGCGGGGCACCGATGATGTGCTGGGCGGTTTTCACCACCCGTTGTAGTGCCTTCCTGTCTGCTACGGTGCAACTGCTGTACCATACCGTAAAGCAGGTGGTCAGGATGCTTTCGATGGTACAGCGGTAGAAGTTGGTCAGGATCTGGGGGGACAGGTGGGCTTTTTTGAGCCTCCTCAGGAAATAAAGGCGCTGCTGCGCCTTTTTGACCAGCTTGGAGGTGTTGAGGGACCAGGACAGATCCTCCGAGATGTGTACCCCGAGGAATTTGTAGTTGGAGACCCGCTCCACCTCAGTCCCGTTTATATGGATGGGGGTGTGTCTGCCCCCTCTGTTCTTCCTGAAGTCGACAATGATCTCCTTCGTCTTTTGGGAGTTAAGGACGAGGTTGTTATTGGCACACCAGGTTGTCAGGTGCTGGACCTCCTCCCTGTAGGCTGACTCGTCGTTATCGCTGATCAGTCCTACCACCGTGGTGTCGTCGGCAAATTTTATGATGGCGTTGGAGCTAAACTTAGGGATGCAGTCATGGGTGAAGAGAGAGTAGAGGAGAGGACTGAGCACACAGCCTTGTGGCACGCCAGTGTTCAGTGTTATAGTGGAGGAGGTGAGGTTGTTGATCCTAACAGACTGGGGTCTGTTAGTGAGGAAATCCAGTGTCCAATTGCAGAGGGAAGTGGAGATGCCAAGACCGCTGAGTTTGGTGATCAAGCTAGCGGGTATGACAGTGTTAAAGGCGGAACTGAAGTCGATGAACAGCAGCCTGATGTAGGTGTTATTGCTGTCCAGGTGGGTCAGGGCAGAGTGTAGGGCCGCAGATATGGCGTCTTCTGTTGACCTATTGGTCCGGTAGGCAAACTGGTGGGGGTCCAGTGTGGCAGGGAGGCTGGCTTTGAGGTGAGCCAAGATCAGCCGCTCGAAGCACTTGGCGATGACAGGGGTGAGTGCCACTGGCCGGAAATCATTGAGACTCCCTGTCGCTGATTGTTTGGGCACTGGCACAATGGTAGATGTCTTGAGGCAAGTGGGGACGACACCCTGGGCCAGTGACAGATTGAAAATGTCAGTGAGGACCAGGGATAGTTGTCCAGCACATGCCCTGAGCACCCGCCCGAGGATGCCATCGGGGCCGGCAGCTTTGTGCTCATTCACCTTGCTCAGTGCATCCTGAACAGCAGAGGTGGAGAGACTGAGGGGTTGTTCATGCGGTGGTGGAGCACCTTTGATGGCAGGAGTTTTGTTGTCCCGGTCGAAGCGGGCGTAGAAATAGTTTAGCTCGTCAGGAAGGGAGGCATTGTCTGGGGGGGGAGTGTTAACTTTATGGTGATCGGCAATGGATTTGATTCCTTGCCACATGCGCCTGGGGTCAGAGTTATTTCGGAAATGCTCCTCAATCCGCCGTTTGTGATTAAGTTTAGCATTCCTGATTCCCTTTTTCAGATTGGCCCTGGATGAGCTGTAACCCTCAGCATCGCCAGATTTAAAAGCGGCGTCGCGAGCCTTCAGCAGGAGTCTGACCTCCCTGTTCATCCACGGCTTCTGGTTAGGGAAGGTCCTTATTACTTTGTGTGTAGTGACGTTGTCCGTGCAGAATTTTATGTAGTCCAGAACGGTTGAGGTGTATGAGTTAATGTCCACATGGGAGTTGAAGGTGGCCTGGGTGGCAAACAGACTCCAGTCTGTTTGCTGAAACTGTTCCTGTAAGACAGAGACAGCCCCCTCAGGCCAAACCTTCACTGACCTCACGGAAGGTTTCTGCATGGCCAATATCCATCTATTGTTCAGGCCGTGACTTTGCAGAAACCCAGAGACTGGGCTGTGAGGTTTCACTTTTGTGGCTGGTCACGAGGTCTCGCGGCCATCTTGGGCCCCACTGATTGTGACATCCCTTGTTAAAACTGACTGCAGCTTTTCTCTCTCTCAGTCCCAGCCCCGTATAAAAAAATGTCCAAAATGCAGCTCTTTGGTTTTGTTGATTGTAGCATGAGGGAAAACTTCTCAAATCTTACATTGTCAACTAATTACAAATCAGGCTAATTACAAATCAATAACATTAGCCAACTCCGAAACACGAAGCGCTGAGCATTGGGATCCAGACAACTGGCCTCAGTTCCCCGCTCACATCTGGCAGTGCTCTCTGTCTGAACCAGGGGCCACGGAGTGTTTTTGAAAGTGGGGAGGCTGAGCGATCACTGATCACTGGCATTGGGGGTACCCGGCGAGGGAGTGGAGCAACCGAGTGGGGGGAGGATGTGGGAGGGGGGATGTCCGCCTCCCACGGTAGGGACTTTTTGAAATTTGATGTATTAAAATCATGTTTTAGTTAATTGTAGAAGTATAATTTCAATGTTTTTTGTTTGAAGTATTTTTAAGAGGCAACATTTTAAGGGGTAACTTTTTCCACACAAAGGGTAGTGGGTTTATGGAACAAGCTGCCAGAGGAGGTAGTTAAGAAACATTTAAGAAACAGTTAGACTGATACATGGTTAGGACAGGTTTGGAGGGATATGGACCAAAAACAGGTAGTGTAGCTGGGACATGTTGGCGGGTGTGGGCAAGTTGGGCCGAGGGGCCCGTTTTCACACTATATCACTCTATGACTACATTATACCTCCACCATGCATGAATGCTTCAAAATCAAGTGGTCGAGTTTTATTGCCGTGTACTCAAGCATAGAAACATAGAAAATAGGTGCAGGAATAGGCCATTCGGCCCTTCGAGCCAGCACTGCCATTCAATATGATCATGGCTGTTCATCTAAACTCAGTACCTCTTTCCTGTTTTTTTCCCCATATCCCTTCATTTCGCTAGCCCCAAAAGCTAAATGTAAAACTCTTGAAAACATCCAATCATTTGGCCTCCATTGCCTTCTGTGGCAGAGAATTCCACAGATTCACAACTCTCTGCGTGAAGAACGTTTGTCCTCATCTCAGTCCTAACTGGCCTACCCTTTATTCTTAAACTGTGACCCCTAATTCTGAACTCCCCCAACATCGGGAACACTTTTCCTGCAGTTACAGTAAGTCAAATCTAGCAGGCAAGCAGGACGCTTTCTCCAACCACCCCCATTTGAAGGCCACTATCTTCCACCGTTTCCACCCAGTGCTTGGTACTTACTTCCAGCAATCACTGGTTATCCTCCGGGATGCACCGAGCCGCAGCCTGATCCATGCTGGTCACCTGGGCGAATTCGGCACAAGAGACTCTCACGGCAGCGGCGCAACGCTTCCGATGCCTCCGACGGCCCAGGACTCTTGCAATTAGGCTGCTCCATGGCCGGAGCTGCAGCGAGTTACCCGCCAGCCTGGTAAACACTCGCCAGCCCGGCAAACACTCGCCAGCCCAGGCTCCCCGTCCGCATCTGTCCCCGCCGCTGCTTCTGCTTCCATCCCTCCCTCAGCCCCGGCTCTCCAACACCTGCGGCCCAAGCAGTTGATATGAGTTTTTAAATTTTCGTTGTTCACAGAATTTCTCATTTGTGATCAGCGTGAGAGCGTGAGAATTTGGCAAAATACGTGATTCTCACGCTCAATGCGTGAGAGTTGGCAGCCCTGTCATACTTTCTCACCCACTCCCTCCACACTAGGGGCAATTTTACAGAGGGTGTTACGACTCCCGAATGCAGGTACTTCAGAGCCGCGTAACATAGTCAAAAACCAGACTCAAGAAAATTCAAGAAAATAGTATTTTATTTTGTTAAAACCCAAACCTGATCCAAACAACCCAGTCAAGGACAAGAATAAACTAATAAACAAAGATAACAGTGCTCCAGCCAGCCTCGCAATGGGCCGTCGAACTAGAGTCTCTAACCTGCCTAAATGGAAATAACCCTGAAACAAAATACACGAAAACCCTCAGGTCAGTCCTTATCTGTCCCAATTCAATATTAATTGACAAATGTAGGTAATAATACACAAAGTTCTATGCCATGTGGCCAGGCCTCCTGCAGTTCAGAATACAGTCTGTTCATGAGTCAGGGTCGACGAAGAGAGAGAGAATTCTGGGAGCTTCTGGTATTTAAGCTTCCGATGAGTCACCCGTCACCTGACGCAGCTTGGCCAATCGGGTACAGGAGCCCTTAACCCCTTGATTCCTGACTCCCAGCCACGGGGCCTGCACTCAGGAGAGAAACAAAAGAGTTAAGTACATAGCATTCACCAGGGGGGGGGAAGTACCTAACAGAGAGCCAATTAACCTACAAACCCATACATGTTTGGGATGTGGAGGGAAACCGGAGCACCCGTAGGAAACCCACGCGGTCACAAGGAGAATGTGCAAACTCCACACAGACAGCAACCGAGGTCAGGATCGAACCCGGGTCTCTGGCGCTGTGAGCCAGCAGCTTCACCCACTGTGTGTCACCTTTTACATTTTACCTTTTAACCACTAGTTACAAGTATCTTCACATGATACCTGGTGACCCGTCAAATCCTCTCTCAACAAAATGAAACACTTCCAATGAAGAAGCAGCTCCCTGATAAAGGAGCACTCCACTGGTGCTGGACGTTAGCACAGGGCCGGAGTTTGTGCCAGGAACATCTAAATGCGATCATGAATAAGGGACAAGCTAAGTCAAACAATCCTCTCGGCTTCCATTAACATCAAGTGAGCAGCCAGAAAGAGATCTTATCCTTTATATGATGCAGACTATTTCATCTTTCTCACGAACCCACCCACACACACGCACACACCCACACGCACACACACGCACGCACACGCACATGCACACACACACACATATGCACACACCCACACACATGCATGCACATATACACACGTATGCCCACACACACACACACACACACACACAAGCACGCACACGCACGCACATGCACACACATGCACGCACACGCACACACACACACATATGCCCACCCACATACACGCACACACACACACACATACATACACGTATGCCCACACACATACACACTCATGCACATACAGGCACACACACACACGCATGCACACACACATGCACATATATAGGCACACACATACACATGCATGCACAAACAAACACATATACACACTCATATACACTCAGATGCACACATACATACACACACACATGTACAAATATGAACACACCTACATACACACACGTACGCCCATATGCATACACATACACATGCACACACACATGCATGCAGGCACGCACACTAAAACACACACAGAATACGAACTCCCATTTGTTTGGACTCAAGGAACTGCAAGTGCTGGTTTACAAACAAAAGACACAAAGTGCTGGAGAAACTCAGTGGGTCAGGCAGCATCTCTGGAGAACGGGGATTGTTGACTTTTCGGGTCAGAACTATTCCTCAGAATAAGAGCGGTGGGGGTGAGTGAGGAGAAAGTTGGAAGAGAGGTGGGGGCAGGACAATGTCTGGCAAGTGATGGGTGGATACAGGTGTGAGGGTGGGGGGGGGGGAGTGATAGGTGGATGGTTGGATAAAGACCAGAGATGAAAAGACAACGAGTGTGAGATACGCATACAAGACTTGTGGATTGTGAAGCCGGAGGAAAAGAATATAGGTGGGGGGAGGGGAAGGGGGGAAATCCAGGTGAGGAACGGGTGGGGTGTGGAGTGGTGATGAATCTCCCATTTGTGTAGTCTTTCTCTATCAGGATAGCTGGTGAGGCCATGACCCTGGCAAATGTTGTCCCTTTATCCATTGGATTTCCATGGTACATTTTCTCATCTGAAAGAAAAACACAAATGCATTCACGAATAAAATTTTGAATATAAATACTTCATAAACCTGATGCCATTACCCCCAAACTGCACACATGAATTTAAGAAGTGTCCCGACTTGAAACGTCACCTATCCATGTTCTCCAGAGATGCTGCCTGGCCCGCTGAGTTACTCCAGCATTTTGTGTCTTGTTTGTAAACCAGCATCTGCAGTTCCTTGTGTCTAAGATTATGTACAAAAACATGAGAGGAATAGATCTGGTAGAGTCTCTTGCCCAGAGAACTAGGGGACACAGGTTTACGTTGAAGGGGAAAGATTTCATAGGAACCTGAGCGGCAATTGTTTCGCACAAAGGGTGGTGGGTGTGTGGAACGAGCTGCAGGAGGAGGTAGTTCAGGCAGGGACTGAAGAAACATTTAGACAGGTACATGGAAAGGACAGATTTAGAGCGATATGGGCCGAACGCAGGCAGGTGGGACAAGTGTAGATGGGACATGTTGGCCGGCATGGGCAAGTTGGGCCGAAGGGCCTGTTTCCACACTGTACGACTCTATGACTCTATAAAGTTATTTTTAACTACTTTCTTCTTATTCTGTGCATTTATTGCAATCAACACAAAGCTTTGGTAGGCTTTTCCAAGCAATTAGGACCATGCATAATAATTAGTATGATGATAATATTAAATGAGTTTCGCAGAGGGTGGTGAATCAGCCACCGAAGGCTGTGGAGGGCGAGTCAATTGATATTTTTAAGGCAGAGACTGCCAGATTCTTGATTAGTACGGGTGTCAGATGTTATTGGGCGAAGGCAGGAGAGTGAGAGACAGATCAGCCGTGGTTGAATGGCGGAGTAGACTTGATGGGCCGAATGGCCTAATATTGTGCCTCAAACTTATGAACTTATGAACTGAGATGCTAGTTTTGTAGTGTGATAGATTGTATTATTCATTCTGCCAGCGTGTCAGCCAGAGAGCATTGTACCATGTCTCCTGGAGAGGGTGCTCTCTCCACTGAACGCTCAGCTCTATTGTACACAGAAACCAAGATGCAGACATGTCGCAGACAGATGGGGAAGAGCTTCACATGATTTGGTTGTGGAGACGAGGACGCTTCGCAAAGGAACTCGCGTTTCTAACTGCAAAGGCATCAGAGCCCAATGCAACCCTTCTGACCCAGATGGAGGTTAAACACCAATGGCAGCACGGTGACGCAGCGGGTAGAGCTGCTGCCTCACAGCGCCAGAGACCCGGGTTCCATCCTGATCTCTGGTGCTGTCTGTGTGGAGTTTGCACGTTCCCCTTGTGATCGCGTGGATTTCATCCGGTTTCCTCCCACGTCCCTTTACAAAGACTCAGGGCACTTCAGTTTACTTTTAGAGATACAGCATGGAAACAGGCCCTTCAGCCCGCCGATTCCATGCCGACCAACGATCGCCGGTTCACACTGGTTCAACGATATCCTAGTTTCTCATCCACTCCCTACAGACACGGGGCAATTTTACAGAGAATTTTACAATCAACTTACAGCACGTCTTTGGGACGTGAGATGAAACCCTTAACGCCCTAATCAAGAATGTGGCAATCTCCACCTTAAAAATACCCAATGACTTGGCCTCCGCAGCTGTGGCAATGAATTCCACAGATTCACCACCCTCTGGCTAAAAACAATTCCTCCTCATCTCCTTTCTAAAAGTACGTCTTTTTCATCTGATGCTCTGCCCTCTGACCTTAGACTCTCCAGCGAGTACAGGCCCAGTGCCGTCAAACGCTCATCATACATTAACCCACTCATCCCCGGGATCATTCTCGTCAACGTCCTCTGGGCCCTCTCCAACACCAGCACGTCCTTCCTCAGATATAGGGCCCACAGACGTGTTGAAGAAAGTGTAGGGCGGGCACATGGATAGGCAGGGAATGGAGGGATATGGGTTATGCGCAGGTTTTGTGTTTGGCACGGACATTGTGGGCCGAAGGGCCTGTTCCTGTGCTGTACTGTTCAATGTTCTGTGTTCTCTAACATTGGGACCAGGCAGGATTTCTCCCCCATGTTTGACTATATTGAACTTTGTCATTTTAGTACATGTACGTTTCTGCTTACAAATTCCAGCATCTTCAGTATTTGTCAGAAAATACTGGGGTGGCACGGTGGTGTAGCGGTTACAGCACCGGAGCCCTGCGTTTTACCCCAAGTACTGGGGTGCTGTCTGTACGGTGCCTGTACGTTCTGCCCGTGACCGTGTGGGCTTTCTCCGTGATCTCCGGTTTCCTCCCACACTCCAAAAATCGTACAGGTTTGTAGGTTAATTGACTTGGGTTTGTCTACTCGATATCAGTGTAAATTGTCCCCAGTGTGTGTAGGATAGTGTTGGTGTGCGGGGATCGCTGGTCGGTGCGGACTAGGTGGGCCAAAGGGCCTGTTTCCGCGCTGTCTCTCTGAACTAAATTAAACTAGACTAGACAGGTCTGGCTCGCCACCCGCTGAGGAACCGTGAACCCGCCCGGAGAGGGAAGCTTTTCACCGTACCTCGGTACACGTGACAATAAACTAAACGGAAGCAAACAACCGGGAACCTACCCAGAGTGGGAAGAGAGAGAAGTTGGTCCGGCTCAACAACAGGCCTGGCGATCGCTGGACAAGCGGTTCAGCTCCACAAACCTGGGGTGGGCGGGGGGGGTCCTTACTTTCCGCACCCTCAAGGTCGGCTGCAGGAGGCATCCCCCCCCCCAGGGAACAAGGACGGAAGAGGCCGTGCATGGAAAGGACATCGGATCGCGGGACGACTGGAATGGAGGTGCTGGCTGTGACGGGCCTTTGTGGCCAGCTGCAGCTGGGACTGTAAAATGGCGCCTCTTGCATTGGGACCCCGTGGGCTGCTCTGTACGATCTGTTCTAACCAAGGAATTGAGTATATATGTTGTGATAGTCTTGCTGAGCTAAATGTGCTTTGCTGTACATTGGACAGGTGATAATAAAGAAGCTAATGAAACATCAACATCATAGGTGTAACGTGCAGCGTACTGTCCCAGCTGAACAAGGGCCTCGACCCGAAACGTCACCCATTTCTTCTCTCCAGAGATGCTGCCTGTCCCGCTGAGTTACTCCAGCTTTTTCTGTCTACCTAGCAGAAGGCAGAGTGGTCAATAATGGTCAATTTTACTCGGTCATCACTTTGTGTACATGTTTCCAGGATCCCGTTTGCATTATTATGCCTTGGACACTGGCAGTTCAAGGAAGTGTAGACTTGCAAATTATTTCTTACTTTCCTGAATATATTGCAGGAATGACACAAAGTGTTGGAGTAACTGAGTGGAGAACATGGTTGGGCGACATTTCGGCTCGGGATCCTTCCTCAGACTGATTGTGGGGAGGAGTGTGCGGGGATCTGGAAATGAGAACAAAACCAGGGACAAGTCAGGCCGTCAACAGATGTCCTCGGGCAATGAGGTTCCCTGAAAGGCCGATTATTGGCTGGTTACAGCGTGATCCTAAGATTACACTGTAAAAAATTACCAGATTACAAAACATGGGGGGGATTGTCCCCCACCTCTCAAAACATGGAGGGGACGCGTGTCCCCTGTCCCCCCCCCCCCCCCCCGGGATTTCCACCCATGGCCCAGTCTCTGCAGAAGGTGGAAAGGGGTGGGGATGGGAAGATGTGTTTAGCGGTGGGATTTAGTGGAGAGGTTACTCCAGCACGATATGCTCCAAAGGATGGAGCCATCGGAGCCCGGGGATTATAGAGAACTCGAGGCAGCAACACCTGTGTCAGGGTTGCAGAATATCTCCCTTTCAGATGAGGGGAGCGTACGAGGTCAGTGTTATGCTGACCCAGAGTACGGAGGCACAGTTGGGCAAGAGGGAACATCGGGTGTACCATCTATGGCATCCAGATTTGCGATCCCTGCCCTTACAGGTAAGCCGGGGAATGTACAACGCCCAAACCTACTGTTCGGAGAAGACCTGTCTAAACAGGTAAAAGAGCTGGATGAGGAGGCAAAAACTGTTAGCCTCATGAAGGCACCTCCAAAAGTATCATCTTTCCGGAGACTGTACCGCTACCCTCCTCTCCATACCAGACGGTTCGCCAGATATGGTGGACGTGGTGCCGAGCAACAAGCACAGAGGCCTATTTTAGGGCAGGGCCCAAGCCGGGCCTTGTTCAAGATGTGGCGCCCCCCAACAGCCCTACCCCCCAGACCTCGGGGGCAGAAGCAGCAACCTTACCGCCGGTAACCTCTAAGGTAAGTGAGCCTGCGATGGATCCATTACAAGTTGGGGGGAGATTGCAAATGTTCTTACATGAATGGCAGTGGATAACATCTAACCCATTTATACTGCACAGTATTCAAGGTTTCCAAATTGAGTTCATTTCTGACTTGCCTCCACCCACTCAGCATACACCTGGCCGCACTTTTGTGTTTTCACAACAGGAGTGTATGAAAGGGGTTATTGAGAGAGCGAGTCGTGAGTCTCATCAGTTTGTGTCCAACATATTTACTAGGCAAAAGAAGGATGGAGGATGTCGAATTATCCTTGATTTAACAGAGCTTAACACCTTTGTGCAGTATAAACACTTTAAAATGGAAACTTTTGTCACTGCCAAACAACTGCTTTCCAAGGGATGTTATCTGGCAAGCATTGACCTCAAAGATGCTTACTATTCAGTAGCCATTTATGAAAATCACAGGAGATTTTTGAAGTTTAACTGGATAGATCAGTTGTGGCGGTTTAAAGCATTGCCTAATGGATTAACCTCAGCCCCCAGACTATTCACAAAATTGCTAAAACCAGTCCTGGGGTTACTCAGGGCACAGAATCATATTGTCATGGCATATTTGGATGACATCTTAGTCATTGGGAGGACTTTCGAACTAGCTGAGTTATCTGTGTCAGCTACAAAACTCGTTTTTGAAAAGCTAGAGTTCTTAATCCATCCAGTTAAGTCTAATTTGGTGCCATCCACGATAATTGACTATTTGGGATTCACCATTAGCTCAGTACACATGTCAGTGACTCTGCCTCGGGGCAAGCAATTAGAGTTAATTGAAGCCTGCAGGAAACTCATTGTTGATAATCAACCTTCTATTAGACATGTAGCTCGTATAATTGGAAAATTAGTGGCGGCGTTCCCAGCTGCTCAGTTCGGGCCTTTGCACTACCAAAACTTACAGCGTGCAAAGGAACAGGCACTCAAGCTTCAGAGAGGTCGTATCGATAGACCCATGCAATTGCCAGCTGAAGCCCTGGCTGAGTTACAATGGTGTTTTACCCATATTCAGTGTTGTTCTAGTACTATTTTAGTCGATACACCATCAGTTATCCTGCAGACTGATGCCAGTGCACTAGGATGGGGTGCTACCGATACCGTCTCGAGCTGCGGTGGCAGATGGGATCTGCAGGAAGCATTGATGCTTCAGTCACACGGTATTAACTACTTAGAGCTGTTGGGAGCACTCTATGGGTTAAAGGCTTTTTGTGCCAACATGCATCATGTGCATGTCCAACTTCAGATTGACAACACTACCGCAGTAGCGTACATTAATCACATGGGTGGAAGTAAGTCTGTATCCTGTGATAGATTGTCTAATCTCATCTGGCACTGGTGTATTGCGAGAAACATCTGGGTTTCAGCTATCTATTTACCAGGTAGATATAACACAGTGGCAGACACCAAAGAATGGATGTTAAATCACAAAGTCTTTAATGATATTGTCCTTCATTATGGTGTACTGGACATTGATCTGTTTGCTTCCAGGCTTAATCATCAGTTACCAGTTTACGTGTCATGGGAGCCAGACCCAGGGGCAGTAGCAGTAGATACATTCTCGCTACACTGGTGTGGGAAATTTGTGTATGTTTTTCCCCCATTCTGCCTCATTACTCGATGTGTGGCAAAAACGCACCTCTTCATGACCGTATAAATTTGTTCCTGGGGCTCGGGCTTTCAGAGCGTACCATAGATGTCATCACTGCGGCCTGGAGGAAGAGCACACAGAAACAATACATCTCTCACATAAGGAAATGGGAGATGTACTGTACCCGCTCTAACATTTCATATGACACAACTTCTATTACGGATGTTTTAGAATTTCTTTCGTCACTTTTTTCACGATAGCAAGCTCAGTTATAGTGCCATTAACAGTGCCCGGAGTGCTTTGTCAAATTATTTATGGCTGGGGTCAGCAAACCACACGGTAGGGTCTCGGCCTTTAATAACCAAGTTTATTAATGGCATTTTTAACTCCACTCCACCTAGACCCAGGTACACACACATATGGGATGTGAGCGTGGTCCTCACGCTGCTCCGTCAGTGGGCACCAGTTTCATCTCTGTCCCTGCACCATCTTACACTCAAAGTAGTCATGCTCATGGCGCTGGCCTCAGCACAACGGGTCCAAACGTTACAAAAACTCAGACTGGACAGTATGGGTACTGCTTGTAATAACATCACCTTTTTTGTTCATGACCTCGTCAGGCAGAGCAGGCCAGGGGTACAGGGACTCAAATTGAGTTTTATGGCATACCCCTCAGGTCCATGAGTGTGTGTAGTGTCATACATAATCCAATACATCAAGGTCACTGAGAGCCTGAGTGGCTCGGAACTTTCCTTCTTTGTCAGCTCACAAAAAGGTTACGGTGCAGACCATCTCTAGATGGATTAAACAGGTTCTGGCGTGTGCAGGAGTGGACACTGACATTTTTAAACCTCATTCCACCAGGGCTGCATCAACATCAGCAGCAAGGGATATGGACGTCCCTCTTGACCACATTCCAGCGGCTGCGGGATGATCGAATGAGAGGATGTACCAGAGGTTTTATAATAAGCCTATCGCCAGTCCGGGGATTTTTGCTGATTCTGTTTTTCTATTTCACAGTTTTACTTACCAATTTGAAGTTTGATCGTTGGACAATTTTTGTGATGAGGAATTTTATGAGGAATTACGAGAACTTACCAATTTGAGGGATTACATGAGGGATTACATGCCCTCCGCTCCATACCCTCGTAACATAACGATCTTTCTGTAAGTTCTAGTCAACTATAGTCTTACTATTTTAGTTCAACAACTTTTCTGTGATTTCACACTTTGAAGATTGACGTTTTGAAGATTGACGCGTGTGCGTGGGGACGGCCTTCTTCACGTAATCCCCCATCGAACTCCTCATAAAATAACGATCAAACTTCAAACTGGTAAGTTCTCATTTTATCTTACTATTTTCCTTTATTTTATTCAAAACTATTATTATTGTTTAACAGTGCTATTTAAACTGTTTTGTTAATAATTAATGTCTTTCAATTGTGCGATTAAGCACATTTTTATATTTTTTGCAATAATGCCAATATGGTCACAGACCCAGTATATAAATCTTTCTTCCTCCAAATTTCACTTACATTACAAACTGTTCAAAGTACATATATTTTCTTATCTATTTTGTATTGTTGTTGTATTTAAAATGTTGCTTTCCAAGCCACAGGTGATTATTTTAAGGGTTGTAAGTTGGAGTTGAAAACATTTTGCACACAAGTTGCAAAATAGAAAGGAAATTGATGAGAAAAGAAATCTCTTCCACAGTTTGTTCTGTTTTCTGCTGCATCAAATCTAGAGGTGAACAGATAGATGGTACATGGATAGGAAAGGTTTCGAGGGATATCAGCCAAACGCAGACAAAGGGGACCAGCGAAGATCTTGGTTAGCACGGATGAGCTGGGCCAAAGAGCCTGTTTCTGTGCTGTATGACTCCATGACAATATCCTACTGTCTCCGCCTCTTCCTTTCTTCCCCCCCCCCCATCCCCCCCGACATCAGTCTGAAGAAGGCTCTCGACCCGAAATGTCCATAGATGCCGCATCACCCCTGAGTTTCTTCAGCATTGTTTGTCTGCTTTCGATTTTTCCAGCATCTGCAGTTCCTTCTTGAAGAGTTTCTCTACATTGTAATCCCTAAACTGAGGATTTCAATGAGAAATATTTTGATTTCAATACCATCTTTAAGAGTTGTCTAGGGTTATGCAGGAGACTGGGGTTGAGAGGGAAAGATAGATCTGCCAGTATTTAATGGTGAAGTAGGCCTGATGGGCCAAATGGCCTGATTCTGAACATATCACAGGAATTTATGAACTTAATACCATTGTAAACATAAAGCGAATTGTACTTTGTACTTTAGCATACTGTTATCATTATGCCTTTTGGAACTTAATAGTTTATACATTAAATGCTAGGTTGTCTTAACAGATTTAGACACTGCACTTAACACTGCATAGTTATAATATAATTGTCACTTGTTGAGAATGTACATAGTGGCACAGCTGGTAGAGCTGCTGCCTCACAGTGCCAGAGACCTGGGATCAATCCTGACCTCGGGGTGCTGTCTGTGTGGAGTTTGCATGTTCTCCCCGTGACAGAATGGGCTTTCTACGGGTGCTCCGGTTTCCCCCCACGTCTCATGTTTTCCAGAGATGCTGCCCGACTCGCTGAGTTACTCCAGCACTTTGCGTCTTTCTTTGCTATAAATGTGAGGTTTCTTTCGGGATGTGGTTCAGAATGTAAAGCTTCATGATCTCCCTATACCGGCCAATAGCCATTTCAGTTCAACTTCCGCCCCAAAATTAATAACAGCAGAAACAAGCAAGTGCAGCAGCTGGTTTACAATAGAAAATGCACTAAATGCTGGTGTAACTCATCAGACCAGTCAACATTCCTAGGAACATGTCTAGGTGATGTTTTGGATCGGGACCCTTCTTCAGAATGAATGTATCAGGGGGGTGAGAAAGCTGGAAAAGAGATCTCTCTCTCTCTCTCTCCCTCTCCCTCTCCCTCTCCCTCTCCCTCTCCCTCTCCCTCTCCCTCTCTCCCTCTCCCTCTCCCTCTCCCTCTCCTCTCCCTCTCCCTCTCCTCTCTCCCTCTCCCTCTCCCTCTCCCTCTCCCTCTCCCTCCCTCCCCTCTCCCTCTCCCTCTCCCTCTCCCTCTCCCTCTCCCTCTCCCTCTCCCTCTCCCCTCTCCCTCTCCCTCTCCTCTCTCTCTCTCTCTCTCTCTCTCTCTCTCTCTCTCCCCTCCCCCCCCCCCCCCACATCTCTGACATCTCCCTTTCTCCTTTCCGTTTCTAGATCTCACCATCTCTATCACAGGAGACAGACTATCGATTGTCATCTATTACAAACCCACTGACTTCCACAGCTATCGAGACGACACGTGTTCCGACCCTGCTTCCTGTAAAGACTCTATCCCCTACTGCCAATTCCTCCGTCTACGCCGCATCTGCGCCCAGGATGAGGTTTTCTACACCACGTCATCGGAGATGTCCTCATTCTTTAGGGAACGGGGTTCCCCTCTTCCATTATAGACAAGGCTCTCACTAGGGTCTCCTCGATATCCCGCAGCACCGCTCTTGCTCCTCATCCCCCCATTCGTAACAAGGACAGAGTCCCCCTTGTCCTCACCTTCCACCCCATCAGCCGTCGCGTAAAACATAAAATCCTCCGACATTTTCGCCATCTCCAATGGGATCCCACTACTAGCCACATATTCCCATCTCCACCCCTTTCTGCTTTCCACAGAGACCGTTCCCTCCTCCAACCTCACTTACTGGATCAGCTGTTCCTGGTGTCAACTTCTGTACATCGGCGAGACCAAGCGCAGGCTCGGCGATCGCTTTGCCCAACACCTTCGCTCAGTCCGTCTAAACCTACCTGATCCCCTGGTTGCTCAGCACTTTAACTGCCTTTCCCATTCCCAATCTGAACTCTCTGTCCTGGGCCTCCTAAATTGGAGGAGCAGCATTTCATATTTCGCTTGGGTAGTTTACACCCCAGCGGTATGAAAATTGCCTTCTCTAACTTCAAGTAGCCCTTGCTTTCCCTCTCTCTCCATCCCCTCCCACTTCCCAGTTCTCCCACTAGTCTTACTGTCTCCGACTACATTCTATCTCTGTCCCACCCACTCCGCTGACATCAGTCTGAAGAGGGGTCTCGACCCGAAACGCCACCCATTTCTTCTCTCCAGAGATGCTGCCTGTCCCGCTGAGTTACTCCAGCATTGTGTGTCTACCTTTTATATATACGTGTATATATGAAAAATACACACACACCCATAGATACACACACACACATATATATAAAACTTTTCCTACGCCAACCAGCGATCCATGCACACTAACACCATCTTACACACCTTAGGGACAATATACAATTTTATACCAAACCAATTAACCTACAAACCTGTACGTCTTTAGAGTGTGGAAGGAAACTGGAGCACCCGGATAAAACCCACGAGAAGAAAGTGCAAACTCCATACAGACAGCTGTATGGTGCTGTAAGGCAGCAACTCTACCGCTGCGTTAATGTGTCCAAAATTAATAACACTTCCTTATTTGATGAGCAGTGGAAAATAAACAATTCCAGATATATATAACTGCATTGTGAGTGTGTAAAATTACAACAGCTGGAACGTCCAGTTCAAACCAAGAGATGTGCTCTAAATGAAGAAGCATAAATATGTTATTGCTGGGATATGCAATTATTTTACACTGACAATATTCACTCCACATCAAAGTCACTGCCTACAACGCCCAGCTACCCAGAGGTGAGCCTACACTTAATGGAACTAAATGGGAAGAGCTGCTCTGTATAGGAGGCCGTTTTGTACTACCGCATATCACCTGGTATCTTTTCCTTGGACATAATCAGAGGATACGCCATTTGCTGCAGCTTGCAGGTCACCGAGGCACAGATTTACTTGAAGTAATACATTGTTCTTGCAGCCAATTCCTCTCCCTGAAGCAAAAACATCCATTTTATATTGGGTACATTCCTGTCTCCGTTACATAATGAAGCCTGCAAGTGGAACACAACCCATGTGAAAAATGTAGCCCACTGGAATGCAGTCAAGCATTCCAAAATCTGAATGGTCCGAGATGCAAAGAACTGCAGGTGCTGCAATATTGTTAAAGAAGGAACTGCAGATGCTGGAAAATCGAGGGTACACAAAAGGCTGGATAAACTCAGCGGGTGCAGCAGCATCGAAGGAGCGAAGGAGATAGGCGACGTTTCGGGTCGAGACCCTTCTTCAGACTGCAATATTGTTTAGTTTAGTTTGGCGATACAATGCTTGCATGGTGGTGCAGCAGTAGGGTTGCTGCCTTACAGCGCCAGAGACCCAGGTTCGATCCTGACTACGGGTGTTTGTCTGTATGGAGTTTGTACCTTCGCCCCATGACCTGTGTGGGTTTTCTCCGAGATCTCCGGTTTCCTCCCACACTCCAAAGACGTACAGGTTTGTAGGTTAATTGGCTTGGTATAAATGTAAAATTGTCCCTAGTGTGTGTAGGATAGTTTTAATGTGCGGGGATCGCTGGCCGCATACTTTTTGCATACAGATCGGCAAGACTATCGCCATGCATAGCACAAACCTCCAGTTTAATTTATTGTCACCTGTGCCAAGGTACAGTGAAAAGCGTTTGTTGTGTGCTACACCAGTCAGCAGATAGACAATACATGATTACAATCGAGCCATTTACAATGTACAGACACATGATTAGGGAATAACGGTCAGTGCAAGGTAAAGCCAGCAAAGTCCGATCAAGGATAGCCTTAGGGTCACCAACTCAAACAGTGCAGAATGCATAGAACATCCCACTGAATTTACCTATATAATTCAAAGTCTCATCTTGACCACTTCCTGTCTGCGCTGTACATTGATTTTAGGAAAAAACGCTATCATATATCGTTATGAGTTTTGGCCATCTTACTCACAGTCCTCCTACGCTGAGCTGGCCCTGAGGATTTTTCCCATCGATGAAAAAGAAAAAGGTTATGAGTGTTTAAAAAACCTTGAGATCCTATTGCCTGTATATCACCGCGATGAAGATAACGCCCCTACTAGGGGGGTGGGCAGGACTGTAAAACCCCGGATGCCTGGACGAGACTCAGTCACTCTGCAAAGATCGCGAGGGAGAGGCCGCGACTCTCATTCTAAGCTGTGAATCAACTGAACTGTGAGTCTGCAATGTACTTGAAAATAAATTATTTGTTAGCCCTTGACAATGCCATGAGTTGTTTGGCCTACTGCCCTGCCTGTGCTTGAAACGGCAATGCTTTATTAGGTCCGACTGTGTTTGGAAGGAATAAATGCTTTATTAGGTCCGACTGTGTTTGGTTCAAAAGTCCTGCTCATTTCGTGACTTCCGCTTAGTGGACAGGTCGCGCTGATTGTGTAATTTCCGGTAAGCGCAGAGGTCACGCTGATTGCGGATGTGCCGCTGATTGCGGATGCCCCAAAGTGGAGAGGCTGCGCTCCGCCGTGTGAGTATTCAAGAAAGTTTACTGCCATATATATATAGTATATGTGTCAGTGAGTGTGAGTGTGTGTGAGTGTCTGTGTGTGTGAGTGTCTGTGTTTGTGTGAGTGTGTGAGTGTGTGGTCTCAGTGAATGAGCTGCCAGCCTAAGAATCCATTCGGCCCACAATGTCCATACTGGCCCTCTGGAAACCAGTCCCTTCGGCCCACAACATCATGCCAGCGCTCCAGAAAGCCCCCCCCCCCCCCTCCCCCCCACTGGCCAGCAATATTGGAATTGGTGGAATATTGCATTGGGGGACCAGCCCACCCAGTGTGAAGCAAAAGCATCCACTTAGTCCAGTATACAAGTAAAACAGGGATTATTCCATTTATCTTTGCAGTGGTGAGGCTAAATATATAAATTGTAGATTCTCCGAGTCATCCACTGACACAGCTGATGGTGACTGATGAGATCACTTCACCACGATTACAGGACAGGCAGTGTGATGGAGTGAATCCTTTCTCCTGTCTGCTCTCTAAAGTCTATTTCAATTTCTGCTCCATTCCAACTGTGAGAAAACATCAAGACACCAAAGCAGCCGGACTCTGTGTCATGTCCTGAGGTTCTTATTCAAGATGCCACTTTCCAAACAGTCAGGAACCAATAATTGTGTGGGAAGGAACTGCAGATGCTGGTTTATGCCGAAGATAGACACAAAATGCTGGAATAACTCAGCAGGACAGGCAGCATCTCTGGAGAAAAGGAATTGGTGACGTTTCGGGTCGAAATCCTTCTTCGGACTGAGAGTAAGATGAGATGAAAAGGTTCAGAACAAATCAGAACCGGCACCGATCACCAAGAAAAGGTGGAGCCCACAATGATCCATTGTTGGCTGTGGAAGAGGTGATAACGATGAGATATATGGATGTGAACAGTGGAACTGGCAGGACTGCCAAGGTGGGGGAGGGACGGAGAGAGGGAGAAAGCAATTATTACTTGAAATTATTGAAGTCAAATCTCATACCACTGGGTCGTAAACTGGCCAAGTAAAATATGAGGTGCTGTTCTTCCAATTTGCATGTTGCCGCAGTGGAGGGAGCCCAGGTCAGAAAGGTCAGTGTGAGTAAGGGAAGGAGAGTTAAAATGTTTGGCAGCTGGGAGGTTGGTCTACAGAAGGATATCGGAAAGTTGGATCTTAACAAATATGAGCTGGAAAATCCCATCCGCTACTTCAACAAAAAAACAAGTGCTGGAGTAACAACAGGTCAGGCAGCATCTGTGGAGGGAATGGACAGTCCATGTTTCGGGTCGGGACCCTTCTTCAGAATCAATCAGTTTGAAGAAGGGTCCCGACACAATTCTCCTTCTGCCCATCGCCTCCACAAATGATGCCTGACCTGCTGAGTTTCTCCAGCACATTGTGTTTTGCTGAGGATTCCATTATCTGTCGTTCCTAAAGGTCCTGTCCCACTTGGCCGTCATTTACGCCTCATTTACGTGTCATATGTAAAATAGGTCGACGCATCTGGTGTGCGTGACGTCATTAGAATACCCTGCGGCGCACGGCGATGCATGGTTACGGACGTTGACGCACAGTCATGTAACCATGCATCACCACGCGGTACACGTGAGACGCCGGGACGCCAGCGTGCGACGCCAATGCGTCAGCGTGTGTACGCGATACGTCACACAGGTGGTGCGCGAGGATTTCGTTATGCTACGAAATCCTGGAGCGCCGCGCGATACCGCCGCCACCGCATGCGATTCCACGCCTCACCATGCGCAGTGCGTGCGTCACCCACGCACACCCCACGTGTCACGACGCGTCAACATATTTTACATATGACGCGTAAATGAGGCGCAAATGACGGCCAAGTGGGACAGGCCCTTTATGTCTCAGTCTGGCCCTTTAGACCTGTTCACGAGGCGAATGAATGTAGTAGACGCAGTTTCATTACCCAGGTTGAGGCGTGGACATGTGGAGGCGTATTTAATGATGAGGGGAATAGATAGGGTGGATGCACAGAATCTGGTACCCACAGTAGGGGAAACAAGAACCAGAGGACATAGATTTAACGTGAAGCGGGAAAGATTTAATAGGGGCCTGTGGGGCAACTTTTTCACAAAGAGGGTGGTGGGTATATGGAATGAGCTGCCAGAGCAGGTAGTTGAGGCAGGTACCATCACAGCATTTAGAAGATGATTGAACAGCCGCATGGATAGGTAAGGTTTAGAGGGATATGGGCCAAACGTGGGCAAATGGGACTCGCTTTGAGAGAGCAACCCCTACATTCAATGCCTTTCCCCTTTCAGTTCTGTGGTCACGTCTTCAAAGATCTCCAGCAGAGGTTTATATTTCATAAATCCATGTTGGCACTGCTCAATTCTATTATTCTTCTAAGGTCATAAGGTCATAAGTGATAGCAGTAGAATTAGGCCATTTGTCCCATCACGTCTACTCCGCCATTCAATCATGGCTGATCTATCTCTCCCTCCTAACCCCATTCTCCTGCCTTCTCCCCATAACCTCTGACACCTGTACAAATCAAGAATCTATCTATCTCTGCCTTAAAAATACCCAATGACTTGGCCTCCACAGCCTTCTGTGGCAAAGAATTCCACAGATTCACCGCCCTCTGACTAAAGAAATTTCTCCTCATCTCCTTCCTAAAAGAACGTCCTTTAATTCTGAGGTTGTGACCTCTAGTCCTAGACTCTCCCACTGGTGGAAACATCCTCTCCACAGGTGTTGTGTTGTTACATCCTTCATTATAATTTGTAGCATTTCTCTGACCATCAGTGTTGGTTGAACAAGTTGGTAGCTCTCCGTTTCTCTCTCCCTCCTTTCTTAAACATTTGCTAATCTCTAATCTACAGGAACAACTTCACAATCAATAACAGTTCGGGAGATGATGATCAGAATATTGCTCTATCCAATGCCATTTCTTTCATCCAGTACTCATCACAGTGGGACAGGCCCTTTAGTTTCTTTGGTTGCTCATTTAGTTTAGAGAAACAACGTGGAAGGTGGCCCTTCGGCCCACCGAGTCCATGCCGACCCATTCACACTAGTTCTATGTTATCCTACTTTCTCATCCACCCCCTAAACACTAGGGGTGATTTACCTAATTGCTCCTAGTGCTAATTGGCTTTGGTAAACATTGTTAATTGTCCTTAGTGTGTGGGATAGTGCTAGTGTACGGGGTGATGGCTGGTCGGCGCGGACTTGGTTGGCCGAAGGGGCCGGTTTCTAAACTCAACTAAACTAAAGCACTCAGAGGAAACCCATGAAGTCGTAGGGAGAACGTGAACACTCCACACCGGCAACGCCCAAGGTCAGGATCGAACCCTGACGCAGGAGGTCTACCAGCTACACCTAAAGGTCAAGTGGAGGGAGAACGGGCCAGTGATGGTATCCCCATGTGCCTGCATGTCTCATCATTCAATGTTGGTAGAGGTTACAGGTTTTGGAGGAGTTCCATATTTTTGGGGAAGGGACAATTTTGTGGTTGCATATTATGTAAAAAATATGAAGTTGTGGTGAAATAATCTCTGAAACCATTTCTTTATCTGAGTCTGAAATTACACAAGCAAATATATTTGCTTTTCGAAGCATGTATTTCGTAGAAAAATATTCAAAGTGCTGGAGTAACTCAGCAGGTCAGGCAACATCTCTGGAGAACTTGGATAGGCTGGGTTTATCCATGTTCTCCAGAGATGCTGCCTGACCTGCTGAGTTGCTCCAGCACTTTGTGTCTTATTTTGTAAACCAGTTTCTTCAGTCCCTGGTGTCTGTACACTTTGGAGAATCATTATTACAAACAGCATTCACACTCTGGGAAAAAACTTTTTTTTTTCTTTTCAGAGCACATTAAGCTTCATTTAGATCAGAACATGAAGAAATAAAATAATTCATCTGATAATTTTTTGCACCAGAATTTAGCTTGACGATTAGTTTAATTTGGCATCCTGTACAACACAGACATTATGGGCCGAAGGGCCTGTTCCTGAACAGTATTTTTCCATGTGTAGGAAGGAACTGCAGATGCTGGTTTACACCGAAGATAGACACAAAATGCTGGAGTAACTCAGCAGGTCAGGCAGCATCTATGGAGAAAAGGAATAAGTGATGTTTCGGGTCGAGACCCTTTTCTTCGGAGATGCTGCCTGACCCGCTGAGTTACTCCAGCATTTTGTGTCTGTACTTTTCTATATTCTACATTAATTTAGTAGCGATTGTTTGTCAACAATAATTAGACGTGAGCAGATATTTGTTTTGTAATTTGATGTTATGTTGTGGGATAATGTTTTTCCAATGGTTTTGTAGGTGATACAGCATGGGGTACTGATTTTAGATGATCAGCCATGATCATATTGAAAGGTGGTGCTGGTTCGAAGGGCCAAATGGCCTACCCCTGCACCTATTTTTCCATGATTTCTATGTTTCTATGAAACAGGCCCTTCAGCCCACTCAGTCAATGCCGACCTTCAAGCACCCGTCAGTTTAACCTTGTACATATTTTTACTGGTAACTCTATCCCAAGGCAGAAAACAATGACTTTGGTAAAGGACAGAGGGCAAAAGAAACACAAATAAAAAATAGTAAGTGACATCTTGGTTTAATTTGGAGATACAGCATGGAACCAGGCCCTTCGGCCTATCGAGTCCATGCCATCCACTCGTTTATACTAGTTCTATGTTATCCCACTTTAGTATCCACTCCCTCCACACCAGGGGTAATTATACAGAGGCCATTTAACCTACAAACCCACACGCATTTGGGATGTGGGAGGAAACAAAATAATTGTTAGATTTCCAAACAGAATTATGCTACATCTCAATAAAAATGCAACAATTTATTTTTTTGGTGGGGAGTGATATCTGTTTGTGCGTTGCACGCAATTTGTTTGCTTAGAAAAATGACATAAGGTGCCAATAAATTTACTGTTATTTTTGTTGTGGTGTTTGATATTGCGGAGCATACGATTTGTTTGGAAAAATCGTATAGAAGGTCGCAATAAACGTGGAATAACTTATTTGAGGATTGGTATTTGATTGTGCAATGCACACAATATTTTTGGAAAAATTAAGCATAAGATCTCAAAAAACGTGCGAAGACTTGTTTGGGTGTAGTGGTATTTGTGCATTCATATAATTGGTTTGTAAATTTGCTGAAATTATATAAGGTTTCAATAAATGTGAAATTATTTTTGTGGGGGGAAGGGGGTGGTGGTTAATACTGTCTTGCAGACAATTTGTGAACAGTACATAAGGTCTCAATAAGTGTGCAAATATTTATATGGGGGGTGGTGATTGGTACTGAGTTGCAGAGAATTTGTAAAAATTACATAAAATCTCAATAAATGTGCAATTATGATTTTTCGGAGGGGGTGATTGATATTGGATTGCCGACAACTTGTAAAAAATACACAGTCTCAATAAATGTGAAATTATGTTTTTGAGGGGTGGTAATTATGACTGACAATTTGTTAATTGCCAACACTAAGGTCTCAATAAATATGAAATTATTTTTAAAGGGAGGGGGGGTTAATTGATACAGCATTGCAGACATTTTGTGGAAATTACATAAGTTCTCAATAAATGTAAAATTATTTTATTTTGGGAGGTGCTAATTGATAATGCATTTCAGAATATTTGTAAAAATTACAGAATGGCTGAATAAATGTGAAATTAATTTTGGGGAGGTGCTGATTGATACTGAGTTACAGACAAATCGTAAACATCACAAGGTCTCCAATAAATATGCAATTATTTGGGGGCGGGCGGGGCATTAATACTGAGTTCCGGACAATTTGTAAAAATTACATAAAATCTCCACAAAATGTGCAATTATTTGTTTGGGGGGGGGGTGATTTAATTGTAAAAGATACATAAAATCTCAAAAAATGTGCATCTATTTTTTTGATGGGTGGTGAGTGATATTGAGTTGCGGACAATCTGTAAATAAATATATAAGGTCTCAATAAATGTCTTTTTCTGTTGTTGTTGATTCAGCGTTGCACACAATTTGTTTCAAGATCAGGGCAAACTTTAAGTGTGGTTTCGAAAGGAGCAAGGTTGGGACGTCTCGCCAGCCGTATCAGACCCAGCCCCCTTGGAAGAGGAGAGGGAAGGGAGGGGGGAAAGAGAAGAGAGGAAAGAGAGAGCGAGAGAGAGGGGAAAGAGAGAGAGAAACCCTTCTGACAGCACGTGTGTTGGCAGCCGAGCCGAGCTGAGCCGGCGCTGTGCTTCCGTGCGCTGCTCAGCCTGCACTGTGACACTGTGTGTGTGTGTGAGCATCTTGCAACCAGCCCAGCAGCAGCAGAGGGGAGAATGGTGAGCAAGACGGACGAAACGTGCTCGGCGGCGGCGGAGGACACCGGAGAGGGCGGCGAGAGGGGCTGTGACATTAAACGAGAGGCGGGTGAGTTAAAGGTCACAGTACACGAGTCCCCGGCCGGGCTCTGTGTCTCTGTCTGTGTGTGTAAGTAACTGGGGCAACTAAGGCTTGTATGGGGGAGACACAGAGGCACACACACACATATAAATATATATAAAACCCTTGGTCGTGCAAAACACACGAGGTTTCCATTCCCACCCGCAGACGGTGACACAAACCCAGCAACCTTCCTTCCACGTTTCAACGTGTCCTGGTGCAATACAGTGACCCCAGAAGTGCAATGTTAGTGCCAGAGTCAGAGATATGGTGAAGAGATTCTGTGGCTTGTTTGGGGGGGGGGGGGGGGGGGGGTTGAAGGGAGGACAAGTCCTTGTAAGGGGGGGGGGTGGGGGGCTGTGTGTGTGTAAGAGGTGAGATGTGTGGGGGTTGGGTTGGGGGGGGGGGGGGGGAAGGTAGGTCTGGTGATGAGGGGGGGAGTTAGTGGGGCAAGGAGAGTAGGAGGATTAGGGGGGTGGATGAGAGTAAAGGGGTGGAGGTAAGGAAGGAGGGTGCATAGAGAAAGGGATGAGGCGGGCAAAAGGGGGTTGAGAGGGAGGCAGGTAAAGGGGGTCATGGACATGGTGGGGGGGGGGTAGGTGGGCGTGAAGGGGGTTGGGGAGGATTAAAGGGGGTTAATCCTGATTTAAAGGGGATTAGGTGTTGTGTGGGGAGGGGGTGGACTGTTTCTGTAATGGGTTGAGGGGGGTAAGGTAAAGGTGATTTAAAAGAGGTGAGGAGGCGGTGAGTGGAGAAGGGGAAGATTATTATAAGAGACTGGGAGGTGGATAAGGGGGAGGCAAGATGGATAGAGAGTGTTGGGGAGGTGGATCAGGGGGTGTCAATGTGGGCAATGTAGGGGGGTGTGATGGGTTTGGGGTGCAGTGTGGAGCAGGGAGGGGGCTGGGGTGGGTGTGAGTGAGTGTGTCTGCGGGCCGGGTGTCGAGAGCCCGAGGCACCCCCTCAGCTACAGGGCCCGGCCCGGCCCGGCCCGTGGGGAAAGGCCGAGGCTGGAGCCGCGGCCTAGGGGAGGGGAGGTGAGGGGAGGGGAGCAAGGCAACCTCCCTCACCCCCCTCCACCCCGGCCTCTCCACCCACAGCCGGGGAGCGGCAGCCCGGCCCTAGGCCGCCGGCTGAAGGTCACCTTCACCGCCGCCGCCGGTGGCCGGGACAGCGGGGAGAGACGGTGGGGGGGCTGGGCCCTGGGGCCTGGGGACGGGGCACACATCCTCTCCCCCCTGTCCCCCCCACTCCCCCGGGCGGCTCCACGGCCCCTCATCCCCCCCTCTCCCCCCTAAACGCGGCGGCCCGGAAGCGAATGGCGGCTCCTTCACGTCCAGGCCGGTTGCTGGGGGCGGGACAGTGGCAGGGACAGTGGGTGGGCCCAGCCGCCCCTTCCCTCCACCCCCCCCTCCCTCCACCCAGTGTCCCCCCCCCTCCCTCCACACCAGTGTAACCAACTCCCCACACCAGTGTAACCCCCCCCCTCCCTCCACACCAGTCCCCCCCCCTCCCACCAGTGTAACCCTCCCACCCAGTGTAACCCCCCCCCTCCCTCCACCCCCCCCCCCCTCCCCCACTCCAACCCCCCCCTCCCTCCACCCCCTCCCCCCACCAGTGTAACCCCCCCCCTCCACACCACCCCCCCCTCCCTCCACACCAGTGTAACCCCCCCCCTCCCACCAGTGTAACCTCCCCCCCCCCTCCTCCACACCAGTGTAACCCCCCCCCTCCCTCCCTCCACACCAGTGTAACCCACCCCCCTCCCTCCACACCAGTGTAACCCCCTCCACACCAGTGTAACCAACCCCCCCCCCTCCCTCCACACAGTGTAACCCCCCCCTCCACACCAGTGTAACCAACCCCCCCTCCCTCCACAGTGTAACCCCCCCCCTCCCTCCACCAGTGTGTAACCCCCCCCCTCCCTCCCCCCCCCCCTCCCTCCACACCAGTGTAACCAACCCCCCCCCCCTCCCTCCCTCCACACCAGTGTAACCCAACCCCACCTCCCCCTCCCTCCATAACAATATAACGCAGCTACCCCCTCCCTCTACACCAGTGTAACGCAACTGCCCACTCTCTCTAGACCAATATCAACCCACCTCCCCCTCCCTGACACAATATAACACAACTACCACACTCCCTCTAGATCAACATAAACCCACCTCCCCCTCCCTGACACAATATAAACCTATCTCCCTTTCTAGAACAATATAACACAACCACCCGCCCAGACCAATGTAACACAACTACCACCTCCCTCTAGACCAATATAACACAACTGCCCCACTATCTGTGACAAATATAACACAACTACCCCTCCCTCTAGACCAATATAACACAACTACCCCACTATCTGTGACAATATAACACAACTACCCCCTCCCTCTAGATCAACATAAACCCACCTCCCCCTCTCTCTAACAATATAACACAACTACCTCCCTCTAGATCAATATAAACCCACCTCCCCCACTCTCTATAACAATATAACACAACTACCCCCTCCCTCTAGATCAACATAAACCCACCTCCCCCTCTCTCTATAAACAATATATCTCCCTCTAGATCAACATTAAACCCACTCTCTCTCTATAACAATATAACACAACTACCCCCTCCCTCTAGACCAATGTAACACAACTACCCCCTCCCTCTAGAACAATATCAACCCACCTCCTCCACCCTCAATATAAACTCTCCCCTTCTATAACAATATAACACAACTACCATCCCTCCAGACCAATGTAACACAACAACCCCCTCCCTCTACATCAACATGAACCCACCTCCTCCTCCCTGACACAATATAAACCTATCTCCCTTTCTAGAACAATATAACACAACTACCCACTCCCTCTAGACCAATATAGCACAACTACCCCACTATCTGTGACAATATAACACAACTACCTCCTCCCTCTAGAACAATATCAACCCACCTTCTCCTCCCCAAGTCAATATAAACCTATCGTCCCCATCTATAACAATATAACACAACCACTGTGTCAACCCTGTGACAATATAAACCCATCTCACCCCTCCCTTGTGGGGTCCTATACCAACTGCCCCCTCCCTCCCTGTGGTAGTATAACTCCATCTCCTCCTCCCTCTATATCAATATAAACTATCTCCCCCCTCCTTGTGACAATATCACCCTTCTCCCTGAAGAAGGGGGACCCGGAACGTCACCCATTCCTTCTCTGCTGCCTGTTCCTCAGTCTGAAGAAGGGTTTCGGCCCGAAACATTGCCTATCTCCTTCGCTCCATAGATGCTGCCTGTCCCGCTGAGTTTCTCCAGCATTTTGTGTCTACCTTCGATTTAAACCAGCATCTACAGTTCATTCCTACACACAATGCTTCTACTGCTCCATGTAGCAATATGAACCTATCTCCCCCTCCCTGTGACAATATGACCCAACTACCCCCCTCGATGTGGGCCCATCCCATCCCCCCCTCCCTGCCAGTGTATGGTCCAACTACCCCTGAAGCAGCTTCCCCCCTGACCAAACTAACCCCTCCCTGCCAGTGTATGACTTGGCTACCCCGTCCCCTGTACAAATACGACCCAACTGCCCGCTCCCTGCCGGTGTGGGATGTGACTGCCCCCTCCCTGTCAACCCCATGAGAGCCTCCCCCTGATCCGCCCCCCCCCCCCTCCCCCTCCCCTCCCTCTCCGGTATATGGCATGACCACCTCCCCCTCCCCTTTGGGCTCCAGCCCAGCTGTGCACCTTTCCCATCGGATTACTGTCGGACTATACCCTGAAGTAACTGCCCCTTCCCCGACCCAAGTACTCCTCCTATGTTCCGACTACTCCCCTCTCCCTGGCTGCCCCTGGAGCAGCTGTCCCCCTCCCCATCAGTATATGACCCAGCTGTCTCCCTCCCTACTTGTTTACAAGTTCACAAGCTATAGGAGTCGAATTAGGCCATTCGCCAGAACGGGGTACTGATTGGGGATGATCAGCCATGATCACATTGAATGGCGGTGCTGGCTCGAAGGGCTGAATGGCCTACTCCTGCACTTATTGTCTATCGTCTATTGCCTCATTGAGTACACTTCGCCATTCACTCGTGTATGATCTCGGCCTCCTAATCCCATATTCCTGCCTTCTCCCCATAACCCTTGACACCGGTTCTAATCAAGAATTTGTCTTTCTCTGCCTTAAAAGTATGCACTGACTTGGCCTCCACAGCCCTCTCTGTCAATGTGTTCCACAGATTAACTTCCCTCTGACTAAAGAAGTTCCTCCTCACCTCCTTTCTAAAAGGGCACTCTTTAATTCTGAGGCTGTGACCTCTGGTCCTAGACTCTCCCACCAGTGGAAACATCCTTTCCACATCCACTCTATGCCTTTCATTATTCTATAAGTGTCAATGAGGTTCCCCCTCAACCTTTTAAACTCCATCGAGTAGAGGCCCCGTGCCGTCAAATGCTCGTCATGTGCTAACCCACTCATTCCTGGAATGTGATCCAACTCCCCCCTTCCCCTGGGCCCCAGTCATAGCTGACCCCCTCCCCTGTTGGATTATTCTTCCCCTGACCCAATTACCTCCCATTCCCCCCTCCCACCCATCACAATGTGACCCATCTTCCCACCCAGCGGCAGGTATATGACCCAGCTGCTCTCTCCCTCTCTCTGTGGGGCACCTGTGCCAGCTGCCCCTCCCCGTCTGCCCTTGGAACAGCTGCCCCCTGACCCGACCTCCCCTTCCCCGTCGGTGTAAGCCCCAGCTGCCTCTCCCTATGTGCTGCCTCCCCCGTCTGCACCTGGCTGTGGGCCCCTGACCCTGCCCTCCCCATCACCTCCTGACTCTTTTACCCCCTCCACATCAGTCTCTGACCTGCGTGCCTCCTCCCTGTCATTATATAACCCAACTGCGTAGCAGCAGGGAAATCTAGATGCTGGTTTACACCAAAGGACACAAAGTACTGGTTTGAGACGTTGCCTCACGGCGCCTGAAACCCGGGTTTGATGCTGACTACGGGTGCTGTCTGTGCGGAGTTTGTACGTTCTCCCTCGTGACTGCGTGGGTTTGAACAAATGCGATGCACGAAATTCATTTTACGATGGATGAATTCTTATATTTGACACATGATAGAAGTATATGGAATGCAGGGTTGCGGGAAGAACTGGTAGAATTATATTAAATTATGAGAGGCACGGTGGCGTAGTGGTACAGTTGCTACCTTACAGCACCACAGACCCGGGTTTAATCCTGACTATGGGTGCTGTCTGTACAGAGTTTGTACGTTCTTCCTGTGAACCGCCTGGGTTTTCTTCAGTTTCCCCTCGCTTTCCAAAAATGTGCAGATTTGTAGGCAAATTGGCCTCTGTACATTGCCCCTATTGTGTAGGATGGGATAGCATAGAACTAGTGTGAATGGGTGATGATTGGTCAGTGTGGGCTGAAGGGCCTGTTTCCATGCTCTATCTCGAAATTCTAAACTCATCGGGTCAGGCAGCATCTCTGGAGAACATAGACAGGTGACGTTTTAGGTCGGGGTCGAAGGGCCGGACTGAAGAAGGGACCTGACAAGAAAATTTGCCTATCTATGTTGTCCAGAGATGTTGCCTGACCTGCTGAAGTACTCCAGCATTTTGTGTCCTTTTATGTAACTCAAATACCCCTTTCCAATCAGTTTTATGATCCAACTATCCCCTCCCAGTTTCAGGCCGAAACGTTGCCTATTTCCTTCGCTCCACAGATGCTGCCTCACCCGCTGAGTTTCTCCAGCATTTATGTCTGCCCTTGACCCAACATGGGTGGTGACTCCTGCCCTTCATGGGATGGAGTTGGATGCCACCAGTGCCAGGCTTGTGGCAGCTCTGCCCCTGAAGGTCAAGTTTAGTTTAGTTTAGAGATACAGCACGGAAACGTGCCCTTTGGCCCAGCAAGTCCCCGCCGACCAGCGATCATCCCGTACACTAGATCTATCCTACACACTAGAGACAATTTACATTTTTACCAATGCCAATCAACCTACAAACCTGTACGCCTTTGGAGTGTGGGAGGAAACTGGAACACTCGGAGAAAAACAACGCAGTCACGCCGGGGACATGCAAATTCCTTTCATACAGCACCCGTAATCAGGATTGAACCCGAGTCTCTGGCGCCACTCTGCCGCAATGGGTTTGGAGAACCCCCAATCTGAAGTTGATCCGAAACACATTTTTATTTTCGAGGTCATAAGAGACTGCAGGTGTTTAGCTTAGAGAAACAGCGTGGAATCTGACCCTTTGGCCCGCCTGGAATCTTGAGGGGGAAAAAAAGCTGGAGGAACTCAGCGGGTTTGGCAGTTTCTGTGGAGCGAAAGAATTGGGCTGAGACAATTCTTCAGATTGATGGGAGTGGGAGCCTGGTAAAATGTAAGTAGACACACGTGTGGGGGAGATTATGGGCAGATGGGTGCAATAATCGAGCGGTGAAGAGACAAAAGGGTATCACATAAGGGGCAGCACAGTGGCGCAGCAGTGCAGAAGGAGCTTTACAGCACCAGAGACCCAGATCTGACCCTGACTACAGCTGCTGTCTATGTGGAGTTTGCACGATCTTCCTGTGACTGCGTGTGTTTTCTTCCTCGCACATTCCAAAGGCGTACAGGTTTGTAGGTTAATTGGCTTTGGTAAAAATTGTAAATTGTCCCTAGTGTGTTGGATAGTGCTAGTGTGTGGGGATCGCTGGTCGGAGCGGACCTGGTGCACCCAAGGCCAGGTTTCTGCGCTGTATTTCTAAACTAAACTAAGTAAAGAAAGAAGAGAAGGAGTGAGATGGGGAGCTGTAAGTAGGGATATGGGAGGAAGGGGATGTTGGGGAGGGAGGGGTGTAAAAGGAATATATGTGATTTGGGGATGGGAGATAAGCCTTTGGAGGAGGTGAAAGGGGTAGGGTGAATGTGGTGGGAGAAATGTGTTCACACTGGGGTGGGGTGAGGGAAGGTGCGGGGAGTATAAATTGAAATTGGAGAATTCAATGTTCATACCATTGAGATGTGGGCTATTCAAGCAGAATGTGAAGTGTTGTTCCTCCATTTTGTATGTGACCTATCTCTGACAGGAGAGAAAGGTTTGTAGGGGAGTGGAAAGAGAAGTTAAAATGGTTAGCTGCCAGGAGATCCAACAGGCCTTGGCAGACTGGGCAAGTGTTTAGCAAAATGGTCACCCAGACTATGTTTGGTCTCACCTATGTAAAAGAGAGCACCAAATACAATAGACGAGGTTCAATGAGATGCACGTGAACCTCTATCTCACCTGGAAGGGCTGCTGGTGGGCACTGGATGGGTGAAAGGAGGTGTTGACATGGGCGATACATCTCAATAGGTTTAAGGTGAGGGGGGAAAGATTTAATAGGAACTTGAGATATAACCTTTGCAGACAAAGGGTGGTGGGTATAAGGAACGAGGTGCTGGAGGAGGTAGCTGAGGCATGTACTAACACAACGTTTAAGAAACACTTGGACATTTACATGGTTTGGACTGATATATAGGGATATGGGCCAAACGCAGGCTGGTGGGACTAATATAGATTGGGTCGATGGGCTTCTTTCCATGCTGATTGACTCTATGACTATCTCCTGCAGTTGCAGGGGAATGTGCCTGGGAAGAGGGTGGTTTCTGTGGGAAGAGATGAGTGAACCAAGGAGTTGTGGAGAGAGCAGACTCTACAGAAGGTGGAAAGGGAGGGTTTAGAAAGATGTGACTGGTAGTGGCCTTTAGTTTAGCTCAGAGATACAGCGCAGAAAAGGGCCTTTCGGCCCACTGAGTCCGCACCGACAAGCGATACCTGCACACTTACACTATCATACGCACACTGGGGCCAATTTACAATTATACCAAGTCCATTAACCTACAAACCTGCACGTCTTAGGAATGTGTGAGGAAACCGGAGATCCCAGAGAAATCCCACGGGGAGAACGTACAAACTCCGTATAGACAGCACCCATAGTCGGGATCGAACCCAGGTCTCTGGTGCTGTAAGGCAGTTACTCTACCGCTGCTCCACCGTGCCTTGAAAGTAGCAGGAATCTTTATGTTTAATTTTGTCTATCAATGGTGTAAAGACACTTTTGCGATGGATAATGTAAAGATAGTGGACAATATTTAGGTCGTGTGGACTGGAGGGGTGCCTGTCGTTCAGTGAGTGAGGCAGCCCTTCATACCACATGTAAAGGCAAAACCCAGAACTTGTACAGAGGGTAAGGCTGCATCCCCATCATGGATAGGTGACGTTTTGGGTAGGGAACCTTTTTCAAACTGTTTGACTGGGGGGGGGGGGGGGGGGGGGGGGGGAGAGAAAACTGGAAGAGAGGAGAGGCAGATTATAGGTAAACACAGGCGAGGGGAGGGTTCAATAGGCAGATGGTGGACAGAGGCCAGAGATGGGGGAAAAAAAAGGTGTGCGACAAAAGGATTGAAGAGTTGCAAATTGTGAAGCCAGAGGAAGGAATGTACGTGGAAGGGGAGAGGGAGGGGAGAAATGGGTGCGAGTCCAGGTGGGGTACAGGGAAAGGGGAGGGGGTTGTGGGGGGAGGGAGAGGAGGGGGTTAAATTGGTAGATCTCCTCACAAGAAGTGCAGGTGTTGCTCACAGTAGACCTGTGTGTACTCTAAGGAGGATGGATGGCTGAGATCTATGCTGAGACCCATGCTGACCTCCCTCTGTATAGCCAAGGCCTCTGGCTTGTAGTCTGAAAGGGGAATCCTGGATAAATGTGTCCACTGAGCATGGTTGCCAACCCCCTCCCTCCCTCCCTCCCCACCCCCTCCCCTAACCCCCAATTGAACCATTAATCAACATAACAGAAAATGAAATTCCATTTCTTGATACCGCAATGCAGAATTATAATTGCTTCTAATGAAGTGACACAATGCTTAAAGTCATTATATTCCTCAAGGTCTTGAGAGGGCAATTGAGTGTTCCCTGTTAAACTTTGTATAATCCACGTCCATCACCGATTTTCCGGCATTCGGTGGTCCGGCACCTCATTTAATCCGGACAAAATTCCGAGAATGCACTTTAAATCGCCGCCCCACCCCGGAAGCCCCCTCGAAATTGTGGTGCCTAGGGCGGGAGAGGCAGCCGATCTCGACCTCATCGGGACTTCCGCGGTCAATCGGCGGGTTGAATTTGCGCCGTGCGGCCGGGGCTCTGGAAATCCGGCCCTGCCGGAGCCGGCGGATCTGTTCCCATAGCTGATTTCCGAGGCCGACTTTGCGGGCCGGTAGCGTTGGACTCCTCTCGGAGGCCGTGACCTGCGTTGGTCCGGCAAAACGGATAATCCGGCAATGATCTGGAGCCAAGGGTGCCGGAAAATCGGGGGTTGACGTAGAATGCATGTCATGTACAAGACATTTTTTGGGGCTGCATTTGGAGTATTGTTCAGTTTTGGTCACTGAAATAGAAATAATAATAATAACTTTATTACGGACTCAAGGTCCAGACAAGGGGCAACATTACATTAAAAATGCATTGCATATCGAATATCATAAATATATATAAAATCATGGTAAATCACATAAACATCATAATTTATATATTTTAAAAAAAACCCACAATACTTAAGTTTAAAATCCAGAGTAAAAAATGATCAATGTCGTACAACGAGACAACGATGCCAGTGTCTCCACAACTGGGATTCGTAGCGTGTAGTGCTAACCCTTATGTTTGTCAAGGCCACAATAAGCACATCTTTAGAGTCATTTATCCTGCAAATGAATTTATACATGTGGTGTCTTAGGATAGCTTCTAAAGTACTGACTCCTGCAGCCACAAACATATTACTGGCACTACACCATCTTGGTTGCCTTAGCAGTGTTCTCATGGCATCGTTATATGCAACCTTTAGTCTCTGCATACTTGTCTTTAAATAGTTCGACCACAGGTGCGCAGTGTAGAGGGGTGTGCAGTATGCTCTAAATAGCGACATCTTCACCACATCTGCACACGCACCAAATTTACGCAAGAGGATATTCGCCTGTATATACAGCATGCGTTGTTTGCCTATAAATATCCTCATCATCTGTCATTTGTTCTGTAATAATATGCCCCAGATATTTTATCTTATTACAGACACTAAGATTGTTGTCAGACAATTTAAAATCAGGATATTTTAGGCTTTTATCCTCTTTGGTTCTACAGACCATAACAGCACTCTTACTAGCATTATATTTAATGTCATGTTCCAAACCATACACGGAACATGCAGTAAGGAGCTGCTGGAGACCAGCGCTAGATGGACTAAAGACCACAAGATCATCTGCATACATAATATGGTTCACTAAAGTATTACCAATCACGCACCCAGTGTTACAATTTTTCAATTTTTTAGACAGATCATCAATATATAGATTAAAACGACTGGGGATAAAATTCCCCCTTGTCTAACACCATTGCTAACCCCAAATGGGGCTGAGACCCTATCGCCCCATTTTATTTGCTGGTGTGCATACCAGAATGCCAGTATTCTCACAATGTATTTAGGCACCCCTCTTTGACGCATTTTACCAAACAGCTTTCTGTGATTAACACGGTCAAAGGCTTTGGAAGCATCAATAAAGCACATAAGGATTGAAGCGTTTTTGCCTCTATATTTGTTTACAATCTCCTTTAGGGCATATATGCATACGTCAGTGCCATGTTTAGCTTTAAAGCCAAACTGGTTATCTGATAGAATGACAGAATTATCTGTCTGATTATCTGACAGAAAGCATGATATTAATCTGAAAAGAATGCAGAGAAGATTTACGAGGATTCTGCCAGGAATCAAGAGTCTCAGCTACAGGGAAAGGTTGGGCAGGATAGGACTTTATTCCTTGAAGCACAGGCGGCTGAGGGATGATCTTATAAAAGTGTCTAAAATCATGAGGAGAATAGATAGGGTTAGGCACAGAGTCTTTTACCCAGACTAGGGGAATCAGGAACCAGTGACTCGTGAAAGGGACAACATTTAATTGGAACTCGAGGGGCAGCGTTTTCACTGAGAGGTTAAGTGGGTATACGGAATGAGCTGCCAGAGGAGGTAGTTTAGACAGGCACTATAACAACATTTAAAATACATTTGGTTAGGAAATATTAAGACAGATAAGGGCTAAATGTGGAGAAATGTTCACAAGTTATAGGAGTAGAATTAGGGCAATTGGCCTATCAAGTTTATCCCGCCATTCAATCATGTCCGATCTCCTAATCCAATTATGGCCTTCTCCCCATAACCCTTGACACCAGTTCTAATCACGAAATTTGTCTATCTCTGCCTTAGAAATATCCACTGACATGGCCTCCACAGCCCTCTGTGGCAATAGGTTCCACAGATTAACTACCCTCTTTGACAGGGCATCTTAGTCACCGTGGGCAAGTTGGCTGAACAGCCTGGTTCTGTGCTGGATGACTCCTTGAGATTGTTTTGCACTGAGGGTTTGAGTGAAAGTGTGTACCTTTTATGATGAAAGATTCTTTATGGTTCTGAAGCCATTTATCGACACCATTGATCTTTAAGCCAGTCAGATTACCACATCCCTTTTCCCTATAAATTTGAGTGAAAAAGTTTACAATATAACATAAAATACAGATGACCACACTAATAGAATCGTGCAGCATGGAAACAGACCCATTGGCCCAACTTGCTCACAACGACCCACATGCCCTAGCTACCCACATGTCCAACCTGCCTGTGTTTGGCCCATATCCTTCAAAACCTGTCCTATCTATGTACATGTCTAAATGTTTCTTAAACGTTGCGACAGTCCCTGCCTCAACTACATCCTCTGGCAGCTCGTTCCATACACCCACCGCCCTTTGTGTGCAAAAAGGTTACACCTCTGATTCCTATTAAATCTTTCCCCCTTCACCGTAAACATGTGTCCTCTGGTTCTCGAACGTGTAATGTAATAATAAAATTATAAACTCTAAAACTCAAAACTCTGGTGGTTTTCCCACTCATTGGTACAAAGTAGTGAAAGGAATAGTGAGGCCTGCCTCTTGCTAGTCATGTGGACAACACAAGTCTATCGTCACCAAATCTAATTGTGTTCCACCCACAACCAAGTGCATTATTCTATTCGCCTGGACCTACCTGATCTCCCGGTTGCCAAACACTGTAATTCCCCTTCCCATTCCCACACTGACCTTTCTGTCCTAGGCCTCCTCCATTGTCAGAGTGAGGCTAAACACAAATTGGAGGAACAGCACCTCATATTTTGTTTAGGCAGCTTATAACCCAGTGGTAATGAAGATTGATAGGTTCTTGATTAGTAAAGGCATCAAGAATTGCGGGGAGACGGCAGGACAACGGGATTGAGAGGGAAAGATCGATTAGCCATGATCGAATGGTGGAGCACACCGGATGGGCCGAATGGCCTAATTCTGCTTCTATATGTTATGGTTCCAACTCCTGTACTCGCAACCCTTACTGTTGAAGGTTAGCATGTCAAACACCTTCTACATCACCCGTGGGGTCACTTTCAGGGAACCATGTGTCTGAAGAAGGGTCTCGACCCGAAATGCCACCCATTCCTTCTCTGCAGAGATGCTGCCTGTCCCGCTGAGTTACCCCAGCATTTTGTGTCTATCTTCGGTTTCTACCCATCCCAATAGATCTTTCTGCTCTGCAACATTCTCAAAGGTGTTTATTGTGTAAGTCCTGCCCTAGTTTGACTTTAGGGAAATGCATTTGGCAGATTCAAATTTAATTTGCCAGCACTACCTCTTGTAATTTGGATCTGGTCCAATACATTGTTACTCATTGCCCTCAATTCCTTTGTGTCCCTGTCATTTTTTATTGAAATAAATAATTCTGAATGTGCATACTTGATACAAATAAGCACTTAAATGTATTCTTTGTACAAAGATATATTCTATACCACATCTCACAATTCAAACAATTACATGTACAGATTTATGTAATTGGTTAATTATTTGCTTTAAAACAGTGTTATAAATTAATCTGATCACTAATCACTTGGTCACTTTATTCAATGAACGTTCAGTGCAAGTTTCACCTAATGTACCTGGCTTGTCCACTTTAAAGGTATGAGTGAATCTGATGCATCACCTGGAATCATAGAGTGATACAGTGTGGCAACAGGCCCTTCGGCCCAACTTGCCCACACCGGCCAACATGTCCCAGCTACACTAATCCCACCTGCCTGCGCCTGGTCCATATCCCTCCAAACCTGTTCTATCCATGTACCTGCTAACTGTTCCTTAAACGTTGGGTTTGTCCCAGCCTCAACTACCTCCTCTGGCAGCTTGTTCCATACACCCACCACCCTTTGTGTGGAAAAGTTACCCCTCAGATTCCTATTAAATCCTTTCCCCTTCAACTTAAACCTATGTCCTCTGGTCCTAGATTCACCTACCCTGTGCATCTACCCGATCTATTCATCTCATGATTTTATACACCTCTATAAGATCACCCCTCATCCTCCTCCGCTCCAAGGAATAGAGTCCCAGCCTACTCAACCTCGCCCTATAGCTCAGATCCTCTAGTCCTGGCAACATCCTCGTAAATCTTATCTGAACCCTTTCCAGCTTGACAACATATTTCCTATAACATGGTGCCCAGAACTGAACACAATATTCTAAATGCGGTCTCACCAATGTCTCATACAACTGTAACATGACCTCTTGCATTAATAAGGTTCTTTTCATAACTTTGATTAGATTATTATGTGATTTCAGCCACCATCTTGATGGCACTTGTGTTTGTCAGATAATCGAAACCCTAACACAACATCCAGCTCATTAATTACGTCACAATCACGGTTCTCGGATGATTAGTTCATCAGCGATATTTCCTGTCGTTTTTAGTTTTAGAGATACAGCGCGGAAACAGGCCCTTTGGCGCACAGAGTTTACACCGACCAGCGATCCCCACACACTAACACTGTCCTGTCACACACTAGGGACAATTAGCCTACAAGCCCACATGTCTTTGGAGCTGCCGGAGTAAACCCACACAGGTCGCAGCGTACAAACTTCGTACAGACGGTACTCGTAGTCGGGATCCAACCCGGGTCTCTGGCATCGGAGGGCAGTTCCGGAAGGCAGTAACTCTGCCACTATACCATTGTGCAGTTGTTTCAATTGTACATTTTTCACTTGGTCTGATAATTCTCTGCGCATTCTAAATCTACTTTTCTCCTTCAGGAAGAGTTTGTTTTACTTTTAGTTTTAGAGATATATAGTATGGAAACAGGCCCTTCGGCCCACCGAGTCCACACCGACCATCGATCACCCGTTCAAACTAGTTCGATGTTATTCCACTTCCACATCCTCTCGGGGTAATTTACAGCGGGGTAATGTACCACTCGGGTAATTTACAGCGGGCCAATTAACCTACAAACCCGCCTAACTTTGGGATGTGGGGGGGGGGGGGGGGGGCGGGGGGGGTCAGACGGCATCTGTGGAGGGACATGATTAGTCAGGGGTTATGGGAAGAAGGCAGGAGAATGGGGTTTAAGAGGGAAAGATAGATCAGCCATGAGTGAATGGCAGAGTACTCGATGGGCCGAATGGCCTAAGTTTGTCCTAAAACGTTCAACTCATGAAATGGACAGATGACATTTCGGAAAGATTTGAGAAAGCATCCCGACTTGCTGTCGTTTGCCCATTCCCTCCACAGATGCTACCTGATCCCCTGAATTCCTCCAGCACTTTATATTCTGCTCATGTTTACAGCGCCTGCTTCAGTCTGAAGAAGGATCTTGACCTGAAACGTCACCCATCCCTTCTCTCCAGAGATGCTGCTTGTCCCACTGAGTTACTCCAGCTTTTTAGACAGTAGACAAAAGACAATACGTGCAAGTGTAGGCCATTCAGCCCTTCGAGCCAGCAACGCCATTCACTGTGACCACAGCTGATCATCCACAATCAGTACCCCGTTCCTGCCTTCTCCCCATATCCCTTGACTCCGCTATCTTTAAGAGCTCTATCTAACTCTCCCTTGAAAACATCCAGAGAATTGGCCTCCACTGCCTTCTGAGGCAGAGAATTCCACAGATTCACAACTCTCTGGGTGAAAAAGATTTTCCTCATCTATGTTCGAAATGGCCTATCCCTTGTTCTTAAACTGTGGCCCCTGGTTCTGGACTCCCCCAACATCGGGAACATGTTTCCTGCCTCTAGCGTGTCCGATCCCTTAATCTTATATATCTCAATAAGATGCCCTCTCATCCTTCTAAATTCCAGTGTATACAAGCCCAGTTGCTCCATTCTTTCAACATACGCCAGTCCCGCCATCCCGGGAATTAACCTCGTAACCTTTTTGTGCCTATCTTCGGTTTAAACCAGCATCTGCAGTTCCTTGCTACCAGACGTACTGTTGTACATCGCCATTTTAATTAGTCATTAATATTTAGCCTTTTACGGTGATCAGATATTTGTGAATTCCCCTGCAGTAATCTTTGGAAGAGATCGCATCTCATTCTCTCCTTTTCTTCTCCAAAGAAAGCAAGCTGGGCTTTGCCTTTCATCGTATATTAGGTTTGTGATAACCTTGAATCGGCCTTGCTGCTCCCATAACGGTTCAAGGACAGTATCGTCAGGTGACCAGTGTATAACACCCATTTCCTTTCATTTGCTCTCTTTCACTCTGCAAATAAAACCTTGTATCAACTTTAAAAAAAAAAATCCCCACAGTAATATTCCAGTGGTCACTAGGTAGGACAAGGACAGCAACATAAATTCTAATTTGCTCCATACATTTGCCTCCTTCCTATCTCCAAAATCTCTTCTCGCCCCTTAACTCTCCTCTCTATTTTTGCAATCCTCCCGTTCTGGCTTCCTGCTCAACCCTGAATTTAATTTATGGCCAATCCTTAAGCTGCCAAGGGGGTGGAAGATTGCAACCTTCACGTGGTCTGCCCTGTTTCGACTAAGGCAATCAACTTGACGTGCACAAACAGAAGATCAAATTGAACAAGTTGTCCAACAACTTTAGGCTGTGCACGCCACACGACAGAAGAAGAAGAAGGTGCCAAGGACCACCGTCCTAAAATTCCCTCGCTCTTTATCTTCCATAGAACTTCATAGGCTCTAGGAGCAGAATTAGGCCATTCGGCCCATCACGTCTACTCCGCCATTCAACCGTGGCTGATCTATCTTTCCCTCTCAACCCCATTCTCCTGCCCCACAACCCCTGACACCCGTACTAATCAACTGGATAGTGATAAATCATAAATAAATGATGTACCATTTAAGAAGGATAAACAAACCAAATGAATAAATCAACTCGTCCCGTACTAATCAAGTAATCAGTATGCTTTCTATGGTGCATCTGTAGAGGTTTGTAAGTGTCATGGAAGACAGAGCAAATTCCTTCAGTCTCCTCAGGAAGTAGCTTTGTGAATTATTATTGAATTTCGAGCTGCCAATGCATAGATATTCATTTTGGTTCTTGCATTTTTAATGTACCAAGCTCATTTATCATTGTGTTCCGATTCTCTTGAGCGGGACTCTGAGTGCTACATCAAGAATGTATCCAACTTTACTGGTGTTGATGTTGTTGGGTATTTTAAAATACATTCTGACGTGAGGGGGTAGATGCATTGAGGTCCCATAAAGGTGAATAAATCAGTGTGTGCAGGCAGAACGTGTACAGGGACAAGGCCATAAATCAGTGCATTAGGCACGAGTGCCCGCTGCAATGCAGGGGCTCTGAAGAGACGGGGCAAATACCTTTACAGGAAGGTGAGGGGCAGATAATGGACAGAGGCAAATGCTTCTACATGAAGGTGAGAAAGAGGAGGGATAAGTTTTTTGTGTGCAGGAAGGAACTGCAGATACTGGTTTAAACCAAAGATAGGCACAAAAGGGTGGAGTAACTCAGCGGGACGGGCAGCATCACTGGAGAGAAGGAATGGGTGACGTTTTGGGTTGAGAACAGTCCAAAGAAGTGTCTCGACCCGAAACATCACCCATTCTCTCCAGAGATGATGCCTGTCCCGCTGAGTTGCTCCAGCATTTTGTGTTTATCTTCAGGATAACATTTTAGGCTTTAAAAATACAGCATGGAAACAGGCCGCTTGGCCCACCAGGTCCACCTTGACCAGCAATCACCCCAGTACACCAGCACTATCCTACACACACTGGGGACAATTTACAATTTTTACCAAAGCTAATTAACCTACAAACTTGTACGCCTTTGGAGTGTGGGAAGAAAAGGGAGCAACCAGAGAAAACCCACGCAGTAACAGGAAGAACGTACAAACTATGTACAGACAGCACCCGTAGTCAGGATTGAACCCGGGTCTCTGGGGCTGTAAGGCAGCAACTCTACCACCGTGCCTCTCACAACTTTATATAATTCTACCAGAGTTCCGCGCAGCTTCCTACGTTCCACATACTTCTATCAGGTGTCTCAAATGTAAGAATTCATCCATTGGAATGAATTTCATGCTCCATATTTGTTAAAATAGATATTTTGTGGTTTAAATACCAATCCTCGCCCCCATTCACATGAACGTTGTTATGTTGAACGATCCTGACCTTGTTTTTGGTTCGGCGGTGTTTAAAGATTTGTTTTGCCTGCCATTACGTGACTAATAGATCGCAGGCCATTTGAAAAAAAATGGTCTGGTTGTTGTTCTAGGGACAAGCTTGTGTCTCTCAGAGGGGAGGCTGGAGAAATATCTGTGTAGCGTTCAGTGAGCAGAGGGTGGCAGTGTGCTAGAAACTCTAGGCGCAGTTTGCTCGGTTAAGGGGACTGAATTTGATTTCCGGTCCTCATTGGCACTTGTTGCCTTTTCCCGAGAGGTTTAGCTGTTCTCAGCTGTGTTTGTGGTTTGAGGAAAATAAATCTGGCTGTTTCTGGCTGGAAGGAAGAGACAAGGCACTTCGGCCTTAATTCACACCTAACGCAGGCTGAATTACTTAGTAAAGATTAACTAAACATTTGTATTCTGACCTCTTATCTCCCCACACCAGCAGATGATAGACCAAGTGTCAGATCTGTACACTATTAATGGAGGCACAAGGAACTGCAGATCCTGGTTTACAAAAAAAAAGGCACAAAGTGCTGGAGTAACTCAGCGGGTCGGGCAGCTTCTCTGAAGAACATGGACAGGAGATGGGTCGGGTGTAAAGGAAGGTCCCGACCCGAAGCGTCACCTATCCATGTTCTCCAAGAGATGCTGCCTGACCCGCTGAGTTACTCCAGCACGTTGCGTCCACTTATTTTAGTTCAGTTTGGAGATGCAGCGTGAAAAGGAACTGCAGATACTAGTTTACAGAAAAGAAGACACAAAGTGCTGGAGTAACTCAACGGGTCAGGAAGCATCTCTGGAGAACGTGGAAAGACGATGTTTCAGGTTAGGACAGGACCATAGGAAGAGAGTTGGAATATCAATCTGAAATCTGAAATGAAAAAGAATCACCTCTCCAAATCTGTATGAAGAAGGGTTCCGACCCGAAACGTCACCTATCCATATGCCCCGATGCTGCCTGACCCGCTGAGTTACTCCAGCACTTTGTACCATATCAATGTTTGTTACTGAGTGTCATAATTTTATTTGTTTTTTCCAATCAAGATTGCGCCAGACCTGAAAGTTCATTATTTTTTCATCCCTTTGACCCTCAGCAACTGCCTAATATCCCTTTGCAGTCGCCTTGTATCCATTTTTCACACGCTCAATGATAATTTTGCCAAAGATATTCCAACGACAGGGCAGCCCGGTGGTGCAATGGTAGAGTTGTTGCCTCACAGCGCCCGAGACCAGGGTTCGATCCTGACTGAGGGTGCTTGTCTGTACGGAGTTTGTACGTTCTCCCTGTGACCGAGTGGGTTTACTCTGGGATCTCCGGTTCCCTCCCACACTCCAAAGGTGTACAGGTTTATAGGTTAATTGGCTTGGTATAGATGTAAATTGTCCCTACTCTAAACTGAACTAATTAAGACATGCTACCAGGGGCTGGCTTTAGAATTGATTGACACAGTGCTGGAGTAACTCAGCGGGTCGGGCAGCATGTCTGGAGAACATGGATAGGTGACGTTTTGGGGTGGGACCTTCTAACACAGAAACACACTTGGCTGTGCAGGGAGTCCAAACATGGATGCGCTGACATGTGGCTGTTGATTACTGTGCCTTGTTAATCTTTTCATTAAGTTGTTGATCCTTGAAGCTTGATCCGTTTTGGGCTCCTTGATTTTATACCATTTTACAGTTCATCTTTCTAGCTTGACCTGCACAAAGTCAATTGTATTTAGTTAATGTGTAGGGAGGAACTTCAGATGCTGGTTAAACCGAAGACGGAAGCAAAAAGCTGGAGTAACTCAGCGGGGGGGGGTGAGGTCAGACAGCATTTAGTTAATGATTTCACACTCAATGTCTTTCCAAACATAGCTGATTCCTGAAAAAGTATTTTTTCCAATTATTTAAGAGGGAGACCTCTGCCTACATGTTTTTGGACTATTTTGAGTTTTTCAGATGTGAGGTTATTTGCCCGTTTTCTGGTTCTACGACTGATTTGTTGAACTCAAGCCAGGCCGGATGCAAATGTTCTCCTATTTATTGTATTGGAGTCAAAGAGTCATTCAGGCCCTTCGGCCCAACTCGTTCATGCTGACCAAGGTCCCCCATCTAAGCTCGACCCATTTGCCCATGTTTGGCCCATATGCCTCCTGTCTATGTACCTGTCCAAGTGTCTTTGAAATGTTGTTATAGTACCTGCCTCAACTACCGCCTCCGGCAGCTCGTTCCATAGATCCAGTTGATATAGTTGCCTCTCGGGTTCGTGTTAAATCTTGCCCCTCTCATCTTAAACCTATGCCCTCTGGTTTTTGATTCCCGTAAAAGACTCTGAGCATTCACCCTATTCACCGGACAGCAGGGTGGCGCAATGGCGGAATGCTGCCTCCCAGTGCCAGAGACCTGGTTTCCATCCTGACTACGAGTGCTGTCGGTATGGAGTTTGTACGTTCCCCCTGTGACTGCATGGGTTTTCTCCAGGTGCTCAGGTTTCCTCCCACTTTTCAAAGACGTGCAGGTTTATAGGTTACTTACCTTCTGTAAATTGTCCTTGGTGTGTGTGTGGGATAGAACTGATGTAACTAAATCTATTCCCCTCAGGAATGGCTGCAAGGAATAAAGTCCTAGCCTGCCCAACTTCTCCCAATAGCTCAGGCCCTCGCGTCCTGGCAACACCCTCGTAAATCTTCTCTGCACCCTTTCCAACTTCTAATGGTGGCGCAGCGGTAGAGCTACGTTTTCCCCGTGACCTGCGTGGGTTTTCTCCGAGATCTTTGGTTTCCTCCCACACTCCAAAGACGTATATGTTTGAAGGTCAATTGGCTTGGTGTAAATGTAAAATTGTCCCTAGTGCGTGTAGGGTAGTGTTAATGTGCGGGGATCGCTGGTCGGTGCAGAAACAACATATTTCCATGTATCTCTAAAATTAAAACTAAATCTATTCCCCTCGTGATTTTATACACCTCTAAAGATCACCCCTCGTCCTCCTGCACTCCAAGGAACAAAGTCCCAGCCTGCCCAACCTCTCCCTGTAGCTCAGGCCCTCGAGTCCTGGCAACAACCTCGTAAATCTTCTCTGCATTGTTTCCAGTTGAAGTTGGAAGATGTGTCCAGGTCTTGCAGTCAGGCCCAGTGTATGAGTAGCCCTCAGCTGATGGGTCGTGAAGCTGCCTTTGACATTTTCTCACAGCTGCTGCCAAGCAAGAGCTTTCAACAGTCTGATTGTAATGGATGTCACGCTGCCTGAAAGAGCAGCCTTTATTCCCATCAGAATCTCAACTTGCTCGGATTCTCCGGGTAACAAAAATCGGCACGCATCCCCCTCTCTCCTGTCGGAGAGATTGATGTTAACGCTGTCCTTACACCCGGCTGTTTTACAAGCGATAGCAAGAGGTTTTTTTAAATCTTCACAACATGCCTGTTGCAAAGAAGTGTGATGTTGGGCCGGGACCTGTGTCCTTGATGTCCACAGGCAATGTGCATCGACACGCCAGAAATCCACTCATAGGCATGTGGGCAGCTCGGCAGTCACAGCTGCCGTGAGGTTTCATTAGGCCACTGGAAATATTCAGGAGGCTTTGCCCCGCTCTCTTTCAGATCTCGGCTGCCTCTAGTCTGCTCCGCAAGCTCGGTGTGGGAGCTGGTTTTACTCTGAATCCCATTCATTTTGGACATCTGTAGCAGCCAGGCTTTCCATCGTTGTGTTCCTCATCGGTCTCGCCCCTCGTGCTGCTCCCAGTGTCGTTCCTCAGCCCCTGGGTTGCCGGGCGGGCCGGTGATGGGTAACCGGGTTGTTACTTGTTGCAAGCTCCTGACGGACTCGGTGCTGATGAGACCACGGAGTGAAGACCACCCACACGCGGACCGCGCACCACTGCTGCCCGACCCTCAGGCAGAACCACCGTCCCATGCCCACACCTCGGATAAAACCGTGCAGGCGGGGGTTCCGTCTTCGCAAGTTTACCCTGACCTCATCTTGAGCAGCACCACAACCCACGGCTTCAGCCCAAAGCGCCGCCGCGCATCTCCAGCCTTTGACAGTGCCGGCTTCGAGGACGGCCTTGGAGGAGATGCAGTCCCATCGGGCCAGGAGGAAGGTGGTGTGAACAGGGAGAGGCCGCGCCTGGGGGATTCCGAGCCGGTGTCTGGCGGTCTCCCTCACGCCCTTGACGGGCTCACGGGGCAGGTGGAAGACCGCCAATGCCCGCCTTGGGTCTGGCAAGCTGATCCTAGGCCAGAGTGCACGGACTGCAGCGAGGACAACACGCCGTTCTTCGAGGAGACCTCCCTGGAAAAAGCTGACCCGGCAGATGTGGCAGAGAACGAGAAAATCGCCGGCCTGGTCTCATGGTTCGAATTATCGAGCTGTAGCCTGGAGTGTGGTCTTCTACAGGAAGGTGGCACTAGAGAGGGTCGGACGAAGCAGTCTTGCGTCAAGCTGGTGGCCGCCAAAGATCATCCCTCCGGAGACGACAACATCGCAGACGGCTTGTGCCGCCGTTCACCATTAAACCACGGGCGTGCTGCCTTGCCGGCACTTGACCTTGTGGCTCCGCGCCTCGAGAGTGCGAGAAGGGGTGGGAAGCGGGATTCGCCGGTGGGTTCGGCCCCGCTGCAAACAAATGACCGCGGCTTGAAAGGGACGAGGAGGCAGCCGGATGGAAAAGCAGCGGGAATATTGAGCGCCCACCACCCGCCAGGCTGCGCGGAACTCCCTGACACCGCAGAGGGGTCGAGCCAACGCGCAACAGCTCTACGGAGGAGAAGCAAGAGAAAGAGAATCCCTCACTCGGAGCCAGGTGAATATGGAAAGGATGTGGAGAAAGGCAAATCCAAATTAAGTCTGAAGAAGGGTCTCGACCCCGAACGCCATCTATTCCTTCTCTCCAGAGATGCTGCCTGTCCTGCTGAGTCACTCCAGCTTTTTGTGTCTATCTTCGGTTTAAACCAGCATCTGCAGTTTCTTCCTACACAAATCAAAAGAAACCCTCTGTTCTTGGTAGAGAGTAGCCGGTTAATTATATTAATTGTGCAGCTGAAACCAGCTGATGCTTAAAGCTGGCAGCTGTAATTCTGGCCACCACCGATTTATTCAGTGTGATATTTGACAGCGTTTAATTCTTTTCTTGTGTTTGGATGGCACATTTTAACCCGTGGAAGACTGAATCCGTCCAGAACTCCCCGACCGAACTAGACGCGACTGTTTTGTCCCGCAGGTAGGAACGAGGAACTGCAGGCAGTGGTTTACAAAAAAAGACACAAAGTGCTGGAGTAACTCGGCGGATCAGGCAGCACCCCTGGAGAACACGATGATTCAGGTCGGGGCCCTTCTTCACATTAGCGTTGAGCACTGTCATATCAATTTAGGAGAACAGGTTGTGTAGAGTAGAAATGGGACTGGGACAAGCAACTGGAAACACAACAGTCCACTGAGTGAAGAAGGGTCTCGACCCAGATCGTCACCTATCCATGTCCTCCAGAGATGGTGGTCAAAAAGGCTTTTGTCACTTTGGCCTTCATCAGTCAGAGTATTGAGTATAGAAGTTGGGAGGTCTCGTTGCAGTTGCATAAGACGTTGGTGAGACCGCATTTAGAATATTCTGTTCAGTTCTGGGCGCCATGTTATAGGGAAGATACTGTCAAGCTTGAAAGGGTTCAGAGAAGATTTACGAGGACGTTGCCAGGACTAGAGGGTGTGAGCTATAGGGTTGAGTAGGCTGGGTCTCAATTCAATGGAGTGCAGGAGGATGAAGGGGAATCTTATAGAGGTGTACAAAATCATGAGAGGAATAGATTGGGTAGATGCACAGAGTCTCTTGCCCAGAGTAGGTGAATCGAGGACCAGAGGACATAGGTTCAAGGTGAAAGGGAAAAGATTTAATAGGAATCCGAGGGTTAACTTTTTCACACAAAGGGTGGTGGGTGTATGAAACAAGCTGCCAGAAGAGGTAGTTGAGGCTGGGACTATCCCATCGTTTAAGAAACAATTAGACAGGTACATGGATAGGACAGGTTTGGAGGGAACTGGACCAAGCGCAGGCAAGTGGGACTAGTGTAGCTGGGACATTGTTGGCCGGTGTGGGCAAGTTGGGCCGAAGGGTGTGTTTCCACACTGTATCGCTCTGTGACTATATGACTCCCGAGATGCTGGCTGACCCGCTGAGTTACTCCACCACTTTGTTCCTTATTTTGTCCCAGATCCTGGTGACTTGGCTCCTCTAAGCACATGAAGGGAAAATGTTGGCGGGAAGTTGAAAGGTGGACTTCTAACAATCTTTAGCAAGAATAACTTTGTAAAGATGTGTTAAGAAATATCGTCATAAGTAATAGGTGCAGAATTAGGCCATTAGGCGCACTGTCCACTCCGCCATTCAATCACGGTTGATCTATCTTTCCCTGTCAACCCCATTCCTCTGCCTTCTCCCCTGACACCCGTACGAACCAAGAATCTATCAGTGAAGAGATGGTCTTGGCATCATATTCATCACAGGCATTGTGGGTGGAATGGGCTGTTCCTGTGCTGTACTGTTGTATTTTAACTGGATCTAATTACCTAGTTTTGCCATTAACACATCACTAACATAAGAAAGCGAGCAGATGTTGAGCCATATGGCCCTGAAGACCTCAGTAAGCTCGTGTTGATCCGATCTTGGCCTTTACCCCACTTCCCTTCCTGCTCCATTTATAGCATCCAAATGTCAGGGTAGGATTTGAACTAGAATCTTTCATCGGTTCAGGCCTTTGGCTCACCGGCCCAGTAACTCAGAGTCATAGAGTCCTACAGTGTGGAAACAGGCCCTTCGGCCCAACATGCCCACACCGGCCACCATGTCCCATATACACTAGACCAGGGGTGGGGAACATTTTCATGCTGGAATGCCGCATTAAGTTAGCTGTAATCTAATAAGGCCTCATCCAAGAAACTTCAATTAGATATACTTCAAAATGTACATTATTTTGTTAAAATAGCCCTCATGACTTACTAATGTTTTAATTGTGGCCGTCAGTTGGGGAGGATTATTTTGTTGAATCTTCCTTTACTCTTTGATATTTTAAATACGTTCATTTTAAGATTAAAATAAAAATAATAAAAGACGAACAAAAACGTGTTAATAAAACTAAATGGATTTGTTCTACAAAATTTGGATTCATTCAAAAGGCCGCACAATGGCCTAGAAGGCCGCAGGTTCCCCACCCCTGCACTAGACCCACATTCTCGCCTTTGGCCCATAACCCTCTAAACCTTGCGATAGAATCTGCCTCAACGACCTCCTCCGGCAGCCCGTTCCATGCACCCTGTGGAATTTCTGTGGAAAAGGTCACCCCTCAAGTTCCTATTAAATATTTCCCCCTCTCACTTTAAACCACTTAACCACATCATGTCCCTTAGACTATGCCAGCTAAGAAAACATGGAAAATAATCTTTATTGCCTCCAGAAGTAAAGTTGTGTCATCGTCTGCGATGTTTAGGTTAACTTATGAGGAGCGTTTGATGGCTCTGGGCCTGCACTCGCTGGAGTTTAGAAGGATGAGGAGGGACCTCATAGAAACAATGAAAGGCCAAGATAGAGTGGACATGGAGAGGATGTTTCCAGTAGTGGGAGAGTATAGAACCAGAGGGCACAGTCTCAGAATAAAAGGATGTACCTTTAGAGAGGAAATGTGGAGGAATTTCATTAGCCAGAGGGTGGTGAATCTGTGGAATTCATTGCCACAGACAAGTTGTTGGATATTTTTAAAGTGGAGATCGAAAGGGTTCTTGGTTAATAAGGGGGTCAACGGTTACAGGAGAACGCTGGAGAATGGGGTTGAGAGGGAATAATAGAGCAGCCTCGACAGGCCGAAAGGCTTAATTTTGCTCCTGTGGTCTTATGATAACAACCTCCCCACATGCTCTGCAGAATTAAACCTGTTAATGTGGCCTGTGTGTCTGACGTGGTCTGGGCTCAATTGCATTCTCAATGTCTCATTAGTGGGCATGAATATAAGTAGTTGGTTCCTTGCAGTTTAGTTCAGTTTAGAGATACTGCATGCAAACAAGCCCTTTGGCCCACCGAACAGCAATCTCTGCACACTTACACTATCCTACACATTGGGGAACAATTTACCATTTTTACCAGAGCCAGTTAGCCTGCAGACCTGTAGGCCTTTGGAGAGCGGGAGGAAACCGGAGCACCCGGAGAAAACTCACGCAGGTCACGGGGAGAACGTGCAAACTCCCGACAGGCAGTCAGGATCGAACCCGGGTCTCTGGCGCTGTAAGGCAGCAACTCTACCACCGTGCCATCATCAAATGGTTAATGTGCACGTTTGTTGTGGAGAAGAGATGAATATAATTTAGCAGGAAGCATTGGAGTTGCAATTAACTGGGTACTGTGCCATGGGTGAATTCTGCATTGATTCAGCTTCATTATCCCACAGAAGGAGGCAGCTGTCTGTGATAATGTGTTCCCTCCCCTGTTCTCACCCCAAGATGAAAAAGATAAATATTATGAGGTCTCTAGTTTAATTTTTCCCTGAAGCATTTTTCCATTAAAAGGTTTGTGCAATTGAATATATATGTATACCACAAATTGTACATCACACGTATTTCATTTGGCCAGTCCCTGAACGTACAGGGTCTGAAGAATGGGTTGCAACCTGAGATGACACCTCTCCATGGTTTCCAGAGGTGCTACCTGACCCGCTGAGTTACTCCAGCACTTTTGATAAATCAGTACCTGCAGTTCCTTGTTACTACGTGCAGTAAATCGACCTGTTCATAAAGCACACTTTTGATTTAGCGATGCAGCATGGAATCAGGCCCTTCGGCCCACCGTGTCCTCGTCGGCCATCGATCTCCCCGTTCACACTAGTTCTATGTCGACCCTACACATCAGGGGCAATTTAGAGGCCAATTAATCTACAAACTTGCATGCCTTTGTGGATGTGGGAGGAAACCGGAGCACTCCGAGGAGGAAACCCACGCGCGGTCACGGGGAGAACGTGCAAACTCCACACAGACAGCAGCTGAGGTCAGGATCAAACGCGGGCCTCTGGCGCTCTACGGCACGGGCGCTACCAGCTGCGCCTCTGTGCTGCCCTCGTTATTTACTCTTAGTGGCATGTCGGATATTGGACGTGCAGGGTTATTGATCAGCCAAATTTGAAGGGAAAGAATAGACTCGATGTATCAAATGGCCTAATTGCATCCCCTCTCTCTCCACCCTAGTTCCCTCGCTAATTTCACTATTTGTGCTCCTTCGTTATCACCACGTCCCCCTGCCAACAATGGACCATTGTGGGCTCCACCTTTCCCGAGCCACCTCTAGGTTCCCCCCCCTCTTTCTGGCACAGTCTGATGCGGGGTCTCGACCTGAAACGTCACCTATTCCTTTACTCCCGAGATGCCGCCTGGCCTCTGAGTTACTCCAGCACTTTGTGTCTTATCTTCTGCTCCTATGACTCATGGACCCGTGCAGAGCCGGCTGTTTTCATTCATCCGATATATCTTCTTGTTGCAGCCCATTCCTCAGGCATGCCACTCGTGAATGGGGACAGTGGGCACAGCCACACGGAGGCAGAAGACCACAACGAGAAGGGAGAGGGCGAGACTCGTGCCAATGATGGGAATGATCAAGAAGTCATTGTCATCCAGGATACGGGATTCACCGTCAAGATGCACGCCCCCGGGATAGAACCATTCGATCTACAGGTGAGTGTGATGGCAACACATGATCCCAACTCAGCTGGTTTAATTTAGTTTGGTTTAGAGAGGCAGCGCGGAAACAGGCCCTTAAGCCCACGGGGTCCGCGCTGACCAGCGATCCCCGCACATTAACACTATCACTATATTGACACTAGGGACAATGTTTACATTTACCAAAACCAATTTACCTGCAAACCTGCACGTCTTTGGAGTGTGGGAGGAAACCGAAGATCTCGGCGAAAACCCACGCAGGTCACGGGGAGATTGTACAAGCTCAGTACAGACAGAACCCGTAGTTGGAATCGAACCCGGGTCGACGGCGCTGCAAGCGCTGTAAGGCAGCAACTCTACCGCTGCGCCACTGACGTTAAAGAAACACACTGGATTTCACAGCATTTCTGCTAATCATAGAACATGGAGCAGTGTTAGAACAGCAGACAGGCACAACAAGCGGGAGTAACTCAGCGGGTCAGACAGCATCTCTGGGGAAAAGGAATTGGTGACTTTTCTTCAGACTGAGAGTCAGGTGAAAGGGAATCGAGAAATAGAGACGGTGATATTGAGAGATATAGAACAGATGAATGAAACATATACAAAAAAGTAACAATGATAAAGGAAACAGGCCATGGTTAGCTGTGGGCCAGATGAAAACGAGTTACAGACAATGAGATTCAAGACGACTTTGAAACTAGGACAATGGCTTGGGTGGGGGAGGAACGGAGAGAGGGGGAAAGCAAGGGTTACTCGAAGTTAGAGAAATCAATAATCACACTGCTGGGGTGTGAGCTGCCCAAGAGAAATATGAGGGGCTGTGCCACCAATTTGCGCTGGGCCTCACTCTGACAGTGGAGGAGGCCCAGGACAGAAAGGTCAGTGTGGGAATGGGAAGAGGAGTTAAAATGTTTGGCAACAGGGAGATCAAGTAGGCCCAGGTGGACTGAGCAAAGTGTTCAGCAAAACGATCACATAATCTATATCCCTACTACTGTTGTACTGTCATCCCCTGTCTGTGTATTCATTATTATTTGTCGCACAGCCAACAATAGCCTATTCCGTGCCCCACATGTCCTTGATTACCATTGCTTTATGTGTATCTTCCATTCATTTCTCCTAAGTACCGTCGACAACTCTTGTTCCACTTTCCCCTGTCTCTGTCTGAAGAAGGGTCTCGACCCAAAACGTCACCATTGCCCTTTCTCCAGAGATGCTGCCTGCCCCGCTGAGTTAGTTACTCCAGCTTTTTGTGTCTGTTCCTGCAACTACAATTAGTCTGAAGAAGAGTCCCGACCCAAAATGCCACCTTGTCCATGTTCTCCAGAGTGTTGCCTGACCGCCCCCCCCCCCCCCCCCCCCCACCCTGCCCCAGCTGAGTTACCCCAGCACTTTGTCTCTTTTCTTTTGTAAACCAGCTACTGCAGTTCCTTGAGTCCATATTTGACTTGACCTAAAGAACTGGACATCAGCAAAAACAGGCGATGACATTTTCACGCATCCAGCACAGATAGGACAACAGTGCCAAGCAACTTACGAAAGAAAAGAGAATCCTTCTGCTTGTTGAGGCGAATTTCAGCTCCAAAACAACAATGAAGACTGATTGTGGGATGAGTTTATTTTTTTTATGTGAATAAATAAGCATCCCATAAAAACTGGATAGGGAGAGGGTGAGAAGGCTGGGACTCTATTCCTTGGAGCTCAGGAGGATGATCTTGTAGAGATGTATAAAATCATGAGAGGAATAGATCGGGTAGACACACAGAGTGCCTTGCCCAGAGTAGGTTTAAGGTGAAGGGGGAAAGATTTAATAGCAACCTGAGAGGTAACTATTTTACACAAAGGGTGGTGGGTGTATGGAACGAGCTGCCGGAGGAGGTAGATGAGACTAGTGCAACGTTTAAGAAACAATTCCACACTGTATGGCTCTGTGACTCTATAATAAATAATTGGTCTATTTCCCCTCCAATTCCCTTCCCCCATTAATCTCACTTTGCACGCTTATTAATATTCTTGTCAGCATCATATAGTGTCACAGAGTCACACAGCGTGGAAACAGGCCCTTCTGCCTATCCTGCCCCATTCCACACGTCCCACCTGCCTGTATTTGCCCCATATCCCTCTAAACCTGTCCTAACCATGTATCTGTCCAAATATTTCTTAAACGTTACAGTACGTGCTTCAACTATGTCCCCTGCAGCTTGTTCCATACACCCACCACCCCTTGTGTGAAAAAGTGACTCCTCAACTTCCTAATTAATCTCCCCCCCCCCCCCCCCCCCCACCTTAAACCTATGCCCTCTGGTTCTCGATTCCCCTACTCTGGGCAAGATACTCTGTGCATCTACCCAATCTATTCCTCTCATGATTTTCTACACCTCTATAAGGTCACCCCTCACTCCCCCTGCGCTCCAAGGAATAGAGTCCTATCTTTCTGAGGGTAGTTAATAGTCAGAGTGATACACTGTGGAAACAGGCCCTTCGGCCCAACTTGCCCACACTGGCCAACATGTCCCAGCACTGACCAACTAGACCGACCAGCCCTCCCAACCTGTCCTAACCATGTACCTGTCTAACTGTTTCTTAAACGTTGGGATAGTCCCAGCCTCAACTACCTCCTCCGGCAGCTTGTTCCATACACCCACCACCCTTTGTGTGAAAAAAGTTACCCTTCAGATTCCTATTAAATCTTTTCCCCTTCACCTGGAACCCATATCCTCTGGTTCATGCAAGGGTTACATGGTTGGAGAAATCAATATTAGTGGGCAATAGTATTGAGCAATACATTTTGGTCTTTGACCTTGTATTTTGTGAGGAAATAGTGATTTTATTTTTGTTAGCAGACTCTTGAATTTCTAGTACAGGCAGTGATCTAATCCTTCAGTTTTCTTTGCTAGTGCATATGACCTTCACATTTACAATTGGTGATTATGATCTGCCAGAACTCGGAGTGTGGAATGAACAACAGCTCCATGTTATGTAAACAGAGCACCAGGTTCAGAATGTTAAATCGCACTGAGAGTGCAAAGTTTAAAGCGGTTTGGTTGCATTTCCCTCTCTTCCCATTGTCTTGCACATTTAGCACGACACGGTGGCACAGCGGTAGAGTTGCTGCCTCACAGCGCCAGACACCCGGGTTCGATCCTGACTACGTGTACAGAGTCTGCATGTTCTCCCTGTGACCGCATAGTTTTTCTCCAGGCGCTCCGGTTTCCTCCCACATCCCAAAGACGTGCAGGTTTGTAGGTTAATTGGCCCTCTACATTGTCCCTAGTGTGTAGGATAGATCTAATGTGCGGGTGATCGCTGTCGGTGTGGGCACGGTGAACCAAAGGGCCTGTTTCCGCGCTGTACCTAAACTAAACTAACCGGACTTTGCACTTGAGGGTATTGGGGTAAATCTCACCCAGTTACTGGTTGTTTCACGAGACCAGGACAATTACGTTTGAATCTGTAAGGAATGCAAGGTTTACTTGAAGTTAGAGAAATCAATACATACCATTGGGTTGGAAGCTGGCTAAGCGAAATCTGTAAGCATTCACCTAAACCTTGAAGCTTGATTTGCCGTACAGATAATAGCAAACAGGATTGTAAACCATGGAGTGGCATAAAAGAGTCTGAAATCGGCTAGGAAATCCCTTTACATCGCTTTAGGCAGCTTGGTGGAGTACATGCCCCGATCATCAACAGTGGTGCTGAAGTGGAAATGGTCGAGGGTTCAAGTTCCTTGGTGTTAATGTTGCATTGATCTGCCATTGTCATAGTCACCTGTCATAATATTACTGCTGATCTGTGATAGTTTAGACCATGTTGTTACTTGCTAACCGGCCCCTCGGCTCACCGAGTCCACACCAACCGGCAACCGCATTGAAACGACTGCCAAGAAGGCGCACCCACGCCTCTACATCCTCAGGAGATTGAGGAATTACGGCATGTCTCCAATTACTTTTACAAACCTCGACAGATGCGCCATAGAATGCATATTGTCGGGCTGCACCACAGCTTGGTCTGGGAACAGCTCTGCCCAAGACCGCGAGAAATTACAGGGAGTTGTAGATGTAGCCCAGCCCATTGCACAGACCAGACTCCCCACCGCTCACTCCATCTACACTTCGCGCTGCCTCGAAAAGCAGCTGACATTCTGTATTGTGTATCTGATCTGATTAATAGCGGGCAAAACAAAGCTTTTCACTGTACCTCGGTACACGTGACAATAATAAACCTGAACCCGAAACCTAGGTGTAAAAGCTGAAACTTTAAAATGCATTGAAGGGTTCAAAGACTTGCTTAATTTAACAGTGGAACTTATACCAGTGAATGGACCACTGCTTGCTATTTTCATTCATTTCCGACTCGACTCACGAAATCCTAATTCTTGTCATCAATATGAATGAAAGTTGACTTCCCAGGGCCATGTATACAACCGCTATTATGTCATGTATAAAAAAATACTGCCTTTTGTTTTGTAAAACCCCTTTGCACACTTTAATCTGTGTTGCCATAGGTAAGTGTACCGCTCACCAAAGTGGTGTGAGTTTTAGTTTAGTTTAGAGATACAGCATGAAAACAGGCCCTTCAGCCCACTGAGTCCACACCGACCATCGATCACCCTTTCACACTAGTTCTCTGTAGAAACAAGGAACTGTAGACAATAGACAATAGGTGCAAGAGTAGGCCATTCGGCCCTTCGAGCCAGCACCGCCATTCAATGTGATCATGGCTGACCGTCCCCAATCAGTACCCCGTTCCTGCCTCCTCCCCATATCCCCTGAGTCCGCTATCTTTAAGTTTACAAAAAGAGACACAAAGTGCTGGAGTAGCTCAGCAGGTCAGGCAGCGACTCTGGAGAATGCGGATAGGTGTCGTTCCAGGTCAGGATCCTTCCAACCGAAGTAGGGTCCCGAGCCCAACCGTCACATCCACGTTCTCCAGAGATGCTGCCTGACCCGCTGAGTTACTTCAGCACTTATTTTTTGCGCACCAGTTTGATGTTATTCCACTTTCTCATCCACTCCCCACACATTAACGGCAATTTACAGAGGTCTGCAAACCCGCATGCTCCCCCACGGAAAAGTACAAATTCCACAGGTTGCATCCTTTCTAACCCTCCCACACAATCTCTCCTCCTGCTGCAGCTTGTATTTTGGAAGCTGCTAGCGTTGAAGTTTAGTTTACAGTCACCTGTACCAAGATTAGTGCGGGTGTCAGGGGTTATGGGGAGAAGGCAGGAGAATGTGGTTAGGAGGGAGAGATAGATCAGCCCTGATTGAATGGCGGAGTAGACTTGATGGGCCGAATGTCCTAATTCCGCTCCTATCACATGATCTTATGAACAGTGAAAAACTTTTGTTGCGTGCTAACCAGTCAGGGGAAAGACTATACATGATTACAATCGAGCCATCCACCGTGCACAGATACAGGATAAAGGGAATGACATTCAGTGCAAGTTGAAGTCCAGTAAAGTCCAATTAATGACATGTAAGAAGGAATTTCAGATGCTGGTTTAAACTGAAGTTAGACACAAAATGCTGGAGTAACTCAGTGGGTCAGGCAGCATCTCTGGAGAAAAATGAATAGGTGAAGTTTTGGGTCGAGACCCTTTTTCAGACATGTTGATCCGAAATGTCACCTATTCCTTTTTCTCCAGAAATGCTGCCTGACCCGCTGAGTTACCCCAGCATTGTGTCCGATTAAAGATAGTGTGTGGGTCTCCAATGAAGTAGATGATAGCTCAGGACTGCTGTCTCGTTCTTGATAGGATGATCCAGTTGTCTGACAACAGCTGGGAAGAAACTTGCTCCCGGATTTGGTTTGGAAGGAACCAGCAGATACTGGTTGACACAAAATGCTGGAGTAACTCAGTGGGTTTGGCAGCATCTCTGGAGAGAGGGAATGGGTGACATTTCGGGTCGAGACCCTTCTTCAGATTGAGAGTCAGGGGAGAGGGAAACTAGAGAAACGGAAGGGCAAGGTGTGAAGGAGACGATGATCAAGAACATAGAAACATAGAAATTAGGTGCAGGAGTAGGCCATTCGGCCCTTCGAGCCTGCACCGCCATTCAATATGATCATGGCTGATCATCCAACTCAGTATCCTGTACCTGCCTTCTCTCCATACCCTCTGATCCCCTTAGCCACAAGGGCCACATCAAACTCCCTCTTAAATATAGCCAATGAACTGGCCTCCACTACCCTCTGTGGCAGAGAGTTCCAGAGACCCACCACTCTCTGTGTGAAAAAAGTCCTTCTCATCTCGGTCCTATAGGATTTGCCCCTTATCCTTAAACTGTGATCCCTTGTCCTGGACCTCCCCAACATCGGGAACAATCTTCCTGCATCTTGACTGTCCAACCCCTTAAGAATTTTGTAAGTTTCTATAAGATCCCCTCTCAATCTCCTAAATTCTAGAGAGTATAAACCGAGTCTATCCAATCTTTCTTCATAAGACAGTCCTGACATCCCAGGAATCAGTCTGGTGAACCTTCTCTGCACTCCCTCTAAGGCAATAATGTCCTTCCTCAGATTTGGAGACCAGAACTGCACGCAATACTCCAGGTGTGGTCTCACCAAGACCCTATACAACTGAAGTAGAACCTCCCTGCTCCTATACTGAAATCCTTTTGCTGTGAAAGCTAACATACCATTCGCTTTCTTCACAGCCTGCTGCACCTACATGCCTACTTTCAATGACTGGTGTACCATGACACCCAGGTCTCGCTGCATCTCCCCTTTTCCTAATCGACCACCATTTAGATAATAGTCTGCTTTCCAGTTTTTGCCACCAAAGTGGATAACCTCACATTTATCCACATTATACTGCATCTGCCAAACATTTGCCCACTCACCCAGCCTATCCAAGTCACCTTGCAGTCTCCTAGCATCCTCCTCACAGCTAACACTGCCCCCCAGCTTAGTGTCTGCAAACTTGGAGATATTGCCTTCAATTTCCTCATCCAGATCATTAATGTATATTGTAAATAGCTGGGGTCCCAGCACTGAGCCTTGCGGTACCCCACTAGTCACTGCCTGCCATTGTGAAAAGGACCTGTTTACTCCTACTCTTTGCTTCCTGTTTGCCAGCCAGTTCTCTATCCACATCAATACTGAACCCTCAATGCCATATGCTTTAAGTTTGTATACTAATCTCTTATGTGGGACCTTGTTGAAAGCCTTCTGGAAGTCCAGATATACCACATCCACTGGTTCTCCCCTATCCACGCTACTAGTTACATCCTCGAAAAATTCCACAAGATTCGTCAGACATGATTTACCTTTCGTAAATCCATGCTGACTTTGTCCAATGATTTCACCACTTTCCAAATGTGCTGCTATCCCATCTTTAATAACTGACTCTAGCAGTTTCCCCACTACCGATGTTAGACATGTAGAATGGTTCATCGTTGGCTAAGGAGAATGTGACAACGAGGCATACAAGCAGTAAAATTACTCAGTGGGTCTAGTCGGAGAACTAGGGCGGGGGAGGGACGGAGAGGGAGGGGAAGCAAGGGTTACTTCTTCCTACTTCCGTGCCATTTTTCATCATTGGTGTACATATAGGGAAGTGGCAAAGCTCTAGCGAGCTGCGATCCAGATGGGGCTTGTTCCACGTTTGGTGTTAGCCGGTAAGCACATACTTGACGTGAGTGCTCATGGAACATTCCTCACTGCCCTTGTGATGAGGTCTACAGCAAATGTTGCGAACAAACTCTGCACGTGCGCAGCCTTGGAGGTTATCTCTTTCACAGGGTGCAGTGGAAGAACTGCTGCCCTGCCTCGGGTGCTGTCTGTACAGAGCTTGCACGTTCTGCCTGTGACCACGATGGTTTTCTCCGAGCGCTCCGGTTTCTTCCCACATTTCAAAGACCTGCAGTTTATAGGTTAATAGGTTTCTACAAAATCTTCCCTATGCGTGTAGGATAGAACTAGTGTACAGTTGATCGCTGGTCAGCACAGACTCAGAGGGACAAAGTGCCTGTTTCCACGCCGTATCTCTTTAAGGCAGATATAGATAGATTCTTGATTAATTTCACTGTACCTCGGTACACACGACAATAAACTAGACAGAAACTAAAACTGGTTTCAGGGCTTGGGAGGAGAAGGCAGGAGAATGGGGTTATGAGGGAAAGATAGATCAGCCATGATTGAATGGCAGAGTAGACTTGGGCCTAATGGCCTAATGCTGCTCCTACCACTTTTGAACTTAGGAACTATCTCTAAACTAAACTAAAAGTTGAATTTGCTGGGATTAGTTAGTGACCATGTGGATCAAATCAATGCTATTTAGTTCTCAGTTCCAACTACCTATGGAATGCCAAGGAAATACAACTGCCGATGCTCAGGCAGGCAGAATGGTTTAGATACCGTATCTACAAGTTTAATCGTGGCCGCTGTTGGCTCCCGGGATTTTTCAATGGTATTTTATTGTCGCAGGTACATTGAAATTCCTTTTTTGTATACTGTTCAGTAAAAAGATCTTGCTGTCTATAGGCACAATTGTACTTAAAGAAGAGTGCAGGAATGGCAGATCACAATGAGACAGCACATTTGAGCAGCGGAGCGACGGAGTTGCTGCCTCACAGCGAACCTCGAGTCCCGGGTTCGATCATGACTGCGGATGCTATCTGATTGGAGTTCGCATGTTCTCCCCGTGACCACGTGGGATTTCTCCGGGCGCTCCGGTTTCAACCCACGCACCAAAGACATGCAGATTTGTAGGCTAATTGACCTATGTAAATTGTCCCCAGTGTGTCGGATAGAACTAGTGTAGGGTGATCGCTGATCGGAGTGGGCCAAAGGGCTTGTTTCCATGCTGTATCTGTAGACAAAAAGTAAATGTACCTGGGTCTAGTGAAATTCACTTTTTGCAGACAGTTCAGTAAAATATTTTACTGTACAGAGGCACAATCGTACATGAAACAAGAGTGCACGAATACTAGATTACACTGAGACAGGACACCAGAGTCGCCACGCTTCCGGCGCCATTTTGTGTGAGTCAAGTCCAGCGTGTCTTCAGATGGATGTTACTGTGAGAAGCTCGACTCGGGGTTAGTGAGGGAAGGGATCGCAGTCAGGTGTAGCCATGAAACACTGCTGGGTTTCATTTGTGGAACAGCTGTACTGCAGCAGCCTTGCTCGGCTGAGAGTCTTCAATGTCACCTTGGTTTAAACCGCTCTATATTTTTTTAAAATGGGTGTTAACAGGCCAGGCTCTTCCCGCAGTCCACGGCTGCCATTTCCAGCTCTTGTTGAGTTGACTTCAAACCCATAACTTTGAATCCACTCCCCCCCCCCCCTCCTTTACTGAAAGGGGGTTCCGCATTTTCAAAGGTATCTGCAACGTGCAGTCAAAGTCAGTCTGAAGAAGGGTCCCAGCCCAAAACGTCACCTATCCATGTTCTCCAGAGATGCTGCCTGACCTGCTGCATTACTCTAGCACCCTGTGCCTCTTTGCATTAAAGCCTGCCTATTGAGTGAAGGCAAACTATTTCATGCCACTGCCAAAAGGAGCGGAGAATCACATTTGGTTGCGTAGCTTTTGTTGAGGATTGCCTGGTCCTTGCCGCTGCTGTTTGAGAAGGTTTGCTGTACGCAAATAATTCCTACAAGATTACTTGGAGGAAGATGCAAATATCCCTATAGTGTGTTGTGTTTAGGTTAGTTTAGAGATAGAGCATGGAAACAGACCAGTGTGCAAGAAGGAACTGCAGGTGCTGGTTTAGTGAACTAGAGTGAGAGATGGTCGGCATGGACTCGATGGGCCGAAATGCCTGTTTCCACGCTGTATCTTTCAATCAATCCAGTTATAAAATATGTAGGAAGGAACTGCAGATGCTGGTTTAAACAGAAGATAAATACAAAATGCAGGAGTAACTCAGCCTGACAGGCAGGATCTCTGGAGAGAGGAATGGGTGACGTCTGAAGGAGGGTCACAACCTGAAACGTCACCCATTCCTTCTCTCCAGAAATGCTGCCTGTCCCGCTGAGTTACTCCTGTATTTTGTGCCTATCTTCGATGGAAACGTGCCCTTCGGCCCACCGGGTCCACGCCGACCATCAATCAACCCGTTCACACTCGTTTTACGTGATCCCAATTTCTCATCCACTCCCGACTCACTAGGGGGCAACTCGCAGAGGGCCAATTAACCTACAAACCCGCACGTCTTTGGGAAGCGGGAGAAAACCGGAGCACCCGGAGGAAACTCGCGCGGTCACAGGGAGAACGCGCAAACTCCACGCACAAACAGCGCCCGAGGTCAGGATCGATCCCGGGTCTCTGTTGCTGTGAGGCAGCAGCTCTACCCGCTGCGCCACCGTGCCACTTATTCCTCCCATTCAATACAAATTTCCCATATTCCAGCAGAACGGTTATAATGTCGGAAATGCGCATTTCTTAAGCTATGGCGACGATCTTTCAATTGACAGTAAAGCAAATTTTTTTTATCTGTAGTGCTCACAATTTCCCCTTCAATCTGCCTACTGTTGGTGATTGATGGAGACTGCTTTTGATCAGGGACCACAGCTGCTTTTGATCTGTAAAACACTTCTCCAGTTGCCCAGCAAGTCTGCCCCCTTTTTTTTGCAATATCCCCTTCCCCCCCCCCCCCCCCCCCCCACCCACTGCTGGCAGTGAGGTCATAAGATTTAGACACAAGAAAGGCGTGAAAATAAAATGGAGGAAGGTTGAGCTTGTGGAGAGAGCGGAGTGCAGGGGATAACGTATCATATCCCTGACCTTCACCTCCCATTCAGATGGCAGGAGGCTTGTGATCAGGCAGACAGCAGGACCTGATTAAATTTCAAAGTGTGGAACCACGAGGTGAAGAGGACTATAATTAAAGAAAGAAAAGATCAGCTACAGAGAAGCGAATAGACTGCCCTGTGGTGGTGATTGTTTTCTCTGGAAAGACCTTTAATAGGAATCTGAGGTTTTTAATAGGAACCTGAGGGGTAACTTTTTCACACAGAGAGTGGCGGGTGTATGGAACGAACTGTTCACCTCTATGCATCGTCTGCTCACCCTCTCCCCATCCAGTTGAGGCAGGGTCCATTGCAATGTTTGACAAATAATTAGACAGCTACATGGATAGGACAGGTTTAGGCAGGTGGGACATGTCGGTTGATGTGGGCAAGGTGGGCCGAAGGGCCTGTTTCCACGTTGTGTGACTCTATGTCCTTACAGAAATATATAAAATATAAGGGTGGCACAGCAGTAGAGTTGCTGCCTTACAGCGCCAAAGACCCGGGTTTGATCCTGACTTCGGGTGCTGTCTGTATGGAGTTTGTACGTTCCCCCTAGGACCGCTTGGGGTTTCTCCATGTGGTCAAGTTCCGAAGATGTGCAGGATTGTATGTTTATTGGCTTCTGTAAGACCCTAGTGCATAGGATAGAACTAGTTTACGTGGTGATCGCTGGTCGATGCTGACTCGGCGGGCGGAAGGGCCTGTTTCCACGCTGTACCTCTAAACTAAAGGCGACCTCATTGAAACGTACAGAATAGTGAATGGCCTGGATAGAGTGCATGTGGAGAGGATGTTTCCACTAGTGGGAGAGTCTAGGACTAGAGGTCATAGCCTCAAAATTAAAGGACGATCTTTTAGGAAGAAGATGAGGAGGAATTTCTTTAGGCAGAGGGTGGTGAATCAGTGGAATTCTTTGCTACACAGGCTGCAGAGGCCAAGTCAGTGAATATTTTTTAAGGCAGAGACAGATAGATTCTTGATTAGTACGGGTGTCAGAGGTTATGGGGAGAAGGCAGGAGAATGGGGTTAGGTGGGAGAGATAGAACAGCCATGATTGAATGGCGGAGTAGACTTGATGGGCCAAACGGCCTAATTCAGCTCCTATCACTTATGGCCTTATGACCTCAACTGCGGATTGAATGGGAATGTGAAGTTGAGATTACATTTGTAGCTGCTATAATATCAAATGGCTGAGCTGGGATTATTACTGTTGTTAACACCTATGTGCTTCGTACAGCTCCGACTTTCAATGTCACTCCATTGGTTAATCTGATATCAACTGTTGGGGCCACAATTTCTGACGTTCTCCATCATAACCCTGTGTTGCTCCACTATCATAGACTTTAAAACGTACCTGTGGCCGTGTTTTAGAATGTGTGCCTCCTTACAGTCCAGTTTTGAAATTTTAAAAAATTTAAATGGCAGAAAATAAATTTTAATTCACTTTTAAATATTTAAAATCCATTAAATTTTTTTAAATTCCAGGAATCTTAAATGATCTTGCAAAAATGCTGGAAACCACCAGGACGTCAGGATAGAGGATCATATCATAAGATCATCTCCCCATCCCATTCCCAATGTGACCTTTCTGTTCTGGGCCTCCTCCATTGTCAGAGTGAGGCCCAGTGCAAATTGGAGGAACAGCATGTCATATTTTAAACAGGGATATCTTGACAGAAAGATAAGCTGCCGTTCTATTTCCTAATGTGTTGCCTCTTGATCGCAGGTTTCTCCCCAGGAGATGGTGCAGGAGATCCATCAGGTCCTCATGGACAGAGAGGACACCTGCCATCGGACCTGCTTCTCCCTGCAGCTGGAAGGCAACGTTCTGGACAACTTCTCTGAGCTCAAGTCGATCGAAGGCCTGCAGGAGGGCTCGAATCTGAAAGTAGTGGAAGGTATTCATAAGTGATAGGAGCAGAATTAAGCCATTTGGCCCATCAAGTCTACTCTGCCATTCAATCATGGCTGATCTATCTTTCCCTCTCAATCCCGTTCTCCTGCCTTCTCCCCATAACCACTGACACCGGCACGAATCAAGAATCTATCATTCTGCTCCTTAAAAATATCCACTGACTTTGCCTCCACAGCCGTTTGTGGCAATGAGTTCCACAGATTCATCACCCTTTCATTAAAGAAATCCCTCCTCATCTCCTTTCTAAAGGTCGTCCTTTTATTATGAGGCTGTGGCTTCTGGTCCTAGACTCTCCCACTGGTGGAAACATAGAAAACACAGAAAAATAGGTGCAGGAGTAGGCCATTCGACCCTTTGAGCTAGCACCGCCATTCAATATGATCATCTAAAATCAGTACCTCGTTCCCGCTTTTTCCCCGTATCCCTTGATTCCGTTCGCCCTAAGAGCTAAATCTAACTCTCTCTTGGAAACGTCCATTGAATTGGCCTCCACCTTCTGAGGTAGAGAATTCCACAGATTCACAACTCTCTGGGTGAAGAGGTTTTTCCTCATCACAGTCCTAACTGGCCTACCCCTTATTCTTAAACTGTGACCCCTGGTTCTGGGCTCCCACAACACCAAGAACATTTTTTCCTGCATCTAGCCTGTCCAATCCTTTAAGAATTGTATATGTTTCCATAAGATCCCCTCTCAACCGTCTAAATTCCAGTTAATACAAGCTGTCGACCCATTCTGTCAACATATGTCAGTCCCGCCATCCCGGGAATTGATCTGGCAAACCTACGCTGCACTTCCTCAATAGCACTAATTTCCTTCCTCAAATTAGGAGACCAAAATTGCACACAATACTCCCAAGTGTGGTCTCACCAGGGTCCTGTACAACTGCAGTAGGACCTCTTTGCTCCTAAACTCAAATCCTCCAATGAAGGCCAACATGCCATTAGCTTTCTTCACTGCCTGCTGTGCCTGCATGCTTACTTTCAGTGACTGATGTACAAGGACACCCAGGTCTCATTGCACCTCCCCTTTTCCTAATCTGACACCATTCAGATAATCTGCCTTCCTGTTCTAGAAACCAAAGTGGATAACCTCACATTTATCCACATTATACAGCATCTGCCATGCATCTGCCCACTCACCCAACCTATCCAATTCAACGCAGCCTCATAGCATCCTCACCGCATCTCACACTGCCACCCAGCTTTGTGTCATCCACAGACTTGGAGATGTCACATTTAATTCCCTTGTCTAAATCGTTACTATATATTGTAAATAACTGGAGTCCCAGCACCGAGCCTTGCGGCACCTTACTAGTCAGTGCCTGCCATTCAGAAAAGGACCCGTTAATTCCTACTCTTTGCTTCCTGTCTGCCAACCAGTTCTCTATCCATGTCAATACCCTACCCCCAATACCTTGTGCTCTAATTTTGCACATTAACCTCTTGTGTGGGACCTAGTCAAAGGCTTTTTGAAAGTCCAGATACACCACATCCACTGGCTCTTCCTTATCCATTCTACTCGTTACATCCTCAAAATATTCCAGAAGATTAATCGAACAAGATTTCCTCTTCAAAATTCCAAGCTGACTTTGACAGATCCTGTCACTGCTTTCCAAATGCGCTGCTATAACATCTTTAATAATCGACTCAAGCATCTTCCCCACTACCGATGTAAGGCTAACTGGTCTATGATTCCTCATTTTTTAATCTTCCTCTTTTCTTAAAAAGTGGAGTTACATTGGCGACCCTCCAGTCCACAGGAACTAATCCAGAGTCAAGAGAACATTGGAAAATGATCACTAATACATCCACGATTTCTAGGGCCACCTACTTGAGTACTCGGTCCCCTAGTATTTCTGGGCGAGTGTTTGTGTCTTCCTTAGTGAAGACAGAACCTAAGTATTCATTTAACTGTTCTGCCATTTCCTTGTGTCCCATTATAAATTCACCTGTCTCTGATTGTAAGGGACCTACATTTGTCTTCACTAATCTTTACCTGTTTACATATCTAAAGAAGCTTTTAGAGCGAGTTTTTACACTCCCCGCAAGCTTTCTTTCATGCTTTTTTCCCCCTCTTAATTAACCCCTTTGTCCTCCTCTGTTGAGTTCTAAATTTCTCCCAGTCCTCCGGTTTGCTGCTTCCTCTGGCCAATTCCATGGATTTAACGCTATCCTTGATTTCCCACGTCAGCCACAGTTGAGCGGCCTTCCCCGTTTAATTTTTTTCCCCAGACAGGGATGAACAAGTTTTGGAGTTCATCTATGCGGTCTTTAAATCCATGCCATTGCATCTCCTCCGTCAACCCTCCTTTCTTTAAGTTCAGGACCCTAGTCTCTGAATTAACCATGTCACTCTCCATTCTACTGCAGAATTCCACCATATTATGGTCACTGTTGCCCAAGGGGCTTTGCATAACAAGATCGCTAACTAATCCTTCCTCATTACACAATACCCAGTCTAAGATGGCCTGCCCTCTAGTCGGGTCTTCTACATAATGGTTAAAAATCATCCCGTATACATTCCAGGAAATCCTCCTCCTCAGCACTGCTAGCAATTTGGTACCCGTGATAACTGCTGTACCTTTGCTACACGCATCTCTAATTTCCTCTCCACATCCACTCTATCCAGGCCTTTCACTTTTCGGTAAGTTTCAATGAGGTCCCCCCTCATCTGTCTAAATTCCAGCGAGAACACACAAACAGACATGCACACACAGATCACGCACACATACATACATACATGCAGACACATTAACACACGTGAATGTTTGTATGTATGTATGTGTGTCCTAGTAATTTCCATTCCAAAGGTAATTCCTTTTATTCTGAGACTGTGCCATCTGGTCCTAGACTCTCTCACTAGTGGAAACATCCTCTCCACATCCACTCCATCCAGGCCATTCACTATTCGGTGAGTTTCAATGCGATCCCTCCTCATTCTTCAAAGCTCCAGCGAGTACAGGCCCAGAGCCTTCAAACGCTCACCGTACGTCAACCCAACTGCCAAGGAAAATGGGCCGAACTAGTTTCTCACTTTGTTTCGAGCTGCGCTGGCGACCCGCTGACCCGGAGCCAATTCCTCATTTTATTCCTTTCTCGTTCCGTGTGTTCCTCAAGAACCGTACACAGTCCGGGAAGCCCGAATACATGTGCGACACATCAGAGACCTCCTCAAGAGCCTGGACCCGTCAGATTCCTACAACGGTGTTGACTGCAATTCCTTATCGTTCCTGAGTACGTTCACGGAGGGTGATTTGGGAGGTAAGACACTGGACAATGAAGGGAAGAAGAGTGTCCACAAACTTCTCTCAAAATCCCGGGTGGTATTAAGGGCCTGTCCCACTTTCACGACCTAATTCACAACCTTTTTTACTCGTGGACATTTTTCATCAGGCTAGAAAAACGCCCCGACCTACTTAATGCCACGAATACCTACGACTAGCATCACGGCCTGCTACGACCTACGTACGACCTCGTGACGACCATGCAGCGAGTATGAGTCAAGGGCAAACTCGGCAGAGGTCGTGAATTAGGTCGTGAAAGTGGGACAGGCCCTTAAGAGAGGGACTAAGTGCTGTCCACGGGCACCCTGGGGGGTTTCCGGGACTGTTGGCGCCGGGGCGGGTGGAATGCATCCTCAATAAGTATGAGGATATAGTAATTTAATATTCAGTATTTAAGAATATTTGCTTTATTTTGTATTATGGTGGGGTGTTTGTTTGTATTTTTGTACTACACGTATCATTTTTGTAAATAGTTGATTACAATTATTTTTTGGTTTAACAAAAAAAGCTCTCAAAATCTCTCTTTTGGAGCGATCTCTCTTGCAGAAGTGCATTAGTATGTTCGTCATGGCCCAACATCAAAAATAGATCTCTAATTATCCTTGGTAGACAAAAGTGCTGAAGAAACTCAGCGGGTGAGGCAGCATCTATGGAGTGAAGGAAATAGGCAACGTTTCGGCCCGAAACGTTGCCTATTTCCTTCACTCCATAGATGCTGCCTCACCCGCTGAGTTTTTCCAGCACTTTTGTCTACCTTCAATTTTCCAGCATCTGCAGTTCCTTCTTTAACATCTCTAGTTATCCTCGTTTAGGCGGAAGATGTTTCAAAGGTCTTTTATTGTCACGTGTATATTACATTGAAGAGAAACACAAAACGCTGGAGTAACTTGGCGGGACAGGCAGCGCCTCCGGGGAGAAGGAATGGTTGGTGTTTCGGGTCGAGACCCTTCTTCAGACCTGTGAGGCTCTAGTCATGATTTACAGAGCCATGCAGTGTGGAAACAACTCCTTCGGCCCAACTTGCCCACACCAACGGCCCAACTACCCCCACACCAACGGCCCAACTTGCCCCTTCTACACTAGTCCCACCAGCTTGTGTTTGGCCCATATCCCTCTAAACCTGTCCTATCCATGTACCTGTCCAAATGTTTGTTAAACGTTGCGATAGTCCCTGCCTCAGCTACCTCCTCCGGCAGCCCGTTCCACACACTAATCTGGGGTTCCTATTAAATCTGTCCGCTCTCGAGTTTAAATGGTCTTCTCTGGCTCATGATTCCCCTACTCCAGGGCAAGAGACTCTACCCGATCCATTCCTCTCATGATTTTGTACACCTATTATTTTGTAGAAACTACGTTATTTTGTAAAAATAGATCATAGAACAGATCTTAGCACCTTGTATTTCATTTGGGCAGCTTACGACCCAGTGGTATAAAGGTTGAAGGTAGACGAAAGTGCTGGAGAAACTCAGCGGGTTTCTTCAGTGAAACCCTTCTTCAGATATAATGGTTGATTTCTCTAATTTGAAGCAACTCCTGTATTGCCGCCCCTCCCGTCTCTTCACCGCCCTCCTCCCCCCCCCACCCTAGTCGTCCTACCAGTTCCACTGGTTGTGTCCCTCTTGTTATCACACTTTCCCCAGACAACAAATACCATTGTGGGCTCCACCCTACCTGAGGTGCCCGCCCTGTTTTGTTCCGGCCTTTACTCTCCTCCAGTCCTTTTATTCTGAGGCTGCACCCTCTACTTTTCCACTAGTCACAAGTGACTAGTGGAAACATCCTCTCCACATCCACTCTATCCAGGCCTCCCACTATTTGGTCGTTGCATTGAGATCCCCCCCCCCCCCCCCCCCCACTCACAATGGAAGGAATACTTCATTTACATGACATTGCTGTGAGCCCAAACATTATGGTGCCCTGAAATGGGGGCACTATGTATAAATGTGTAAGAAGGAACTGCAGATGCTGGAAAATCGAAGGTAGACAAAAGTGCTGGAGAAACTTAGCGGGTGCGGCAGCATCTATGGAGCAAAAGAACTAGGCCTATTTCCTTCACTCCATAGATGCTGCAGCACCCGCTGAGTTTCTCCAGCACTTTTTGTCTACCTGCACTATGTAAAAGCACTGCTGTGAAGCCAAAATGTATAAAAATGGCCTTTATTAAAATCTGACAATGTGCACTTTAACCACATGTGATTTTTTTTTCTATTACATATCTCAAAATTGTGGAGTACAGAGGCAAATAGATAAATGATGGGTCTTTGGCCCAAACATTATGGAGGGCACTGTAGGTGGAAGGGGAGAAATGAGTGCAATGATACGTTATTGTCTCATGTACCTAGGTACAGTGAACTGCTTTGTTTTGCGTACAGCCCGGTAAAATCACACAGCAGTCCTCACCCAAGTAGTACACAAGAGTCACCACGGTTCCGGCGCTGATAAAGTTACAAAAAGTTCACCAAACAGTCTTATGTACTGCCTGCTGCTGCTCTTGGCGGCAGCCCCCTCCCCTCCCACCCCCACCCACCTACCAGGTCCCCTTTCATTCCCAGCGGCCCCAACATCTGCCCCCCTCTCCAACAGCCCCCTCCCTCGCTCTATTCCTGTTCCTCTGCACGGCCCAACGTCCACCAACACCACCTTGCTCCGGTGGCTGATCAGGAAAAGGGGAGATGCAGCGAGACGTGGGTGTCATGGTACACCAGTCATTGAAAGTAGGCATGCAGGTGCAGCAGGCAGTGAAGAAAGCGAACGGTATGTTAGCATTCATAGCAAAAGGATTTGAGTATAGGAGCAGGGAGGTTCTACTGCAGTTGTACAGGGTCTCGGCGAGACCACACCTGGAGTATTGCGTACAGTTTTGGTCTCCAAATCTGAGGAAAGACACTCTTGCCATAGAGGGAGTACAGAGAAGGTTCACCAGACTGATTCATGGGATGGCACGACTTTCATATGAGGAAAGACTGGATAGACTCGGCTTGTACCCGCTAGAATTTAGAACATTGAGGGGGGATCTTATAGGAACTTACAAAATTCTTAAGGGGTTGGACAGGCTAGATGCAGGAAGATTGTTCCCGATGTTGGGGAAGTCCAGAACAAGGGGTCACAGTTTAGGGATAAGGGGGAAGTCTTTTAGGACCGAGATGAGAAAAACATTTTTCACACTGAGAGTGGTTAGTCTCTGGAATTCTCTGCCACAGAAGGTAGTTGAGGCCAGTTCATTTAGTATATTTAAGAGGGAGTTAGATGTGGTCCTTGTGGCTAAAGGGATCAGGGGGTATGGAGAGAAGGCAGGTACAAGAAACTGAGTTGGATGATCAGCCATGATCATATTGAATGGCGGTGCAGGATCGAAGGGCCGAATGGCCTACTCCTGCACCTATTTTCTATGTTTCTATACTCTATTCCTGTTCCTCTGCATGGCCCAATATCCACCAACACCACCTTGCTCCACTGGTGAGAGGGTGTGTAAGCATCTACTAGGAGTCTCTAAAACACCTAGCCGGTCTTACAATGAGTAATTGTTACTCGGGTGACTGCATTTTGACCTGCAGTCGAGCAAATCCCTTGTGGAAAGCAGAGAATGGTCAGTACTGTCAATTCGCGTGATTGAAGTGAGCTTTATTAAAGTTAATATAATTCCGCACTCTGGCGGGTTTCACAGTTTACGATGGCGGATCAGGCAGCCGGAGGTTGTTTTGACCTGTTGACCGCAGTTTGATTACTCTTTATGAAGGGGAGGGGGGGAGGGAGGGGGATCGTGGCTCCTGGCTTGTATTGTTCAGCTGTTGCAGACATGTACAGATGTTTGAATTCTGCACCGATCATCTGCTGGTTGATGTGTGATGCATTTTGACAGCTGTGACAGGAGTTTGGTTTCAAGAGGTGGCCGGTGACACAGAAGTCATAACTACGAATAAATGGCAGCGGCAGAGTTGCTGCCTTGCAGCGCCAGAGACCCAGGTTCGATCCTGACTGCAGGCACTGTCTGTATGGAGTTTGCACGTTCTCCCCGTGACCTGCGTGGGTTTTCTCCCCGTTTCTTCGGTGTCCTCCCACACTCCAAAGACGTACAGGTTTGTACGTTTATTGGCTTGGTGTACGTGTACATTGTCTCTAGTGCGTGTAGGACAGTGTTAATGGGCGGGGATCGCTGGTCACTGCAGACTTGGTGTGTCAAAGGGCCCGTTTCTACACTGTCTGAACTATCCACACTGTCCACTATCTAAACTAAAAAAACGAAACTAATCTACAGATTATCCCATAATAAAAATTAACCCTTGTCCGTCATTTACGTCCTGTTGAAGTCTGGCCCTTGGTGAAAGGCAGCACAATTAGATTAGTTTAGAGACACAGCATGGAAACAGGCCCTTCGGCCCATCGAGTCCACGCCAACCATTGATCATCCGTTCACATTAGTTCTATGTTATTCCACTTTACCATCCACTCCCTACACACTAAGGGGGTCCAAATAACCTACAAATCTGCACGTCACTGGGGTGTGGGATGGACCGCAACCGGAGCACCCGGAGGAAATCCTCGCGGTTACAGGGAGAACGTGCAAACTCCTCACACAGACAGCACCCAGGGTCAGGATCGAACCAGGTCTCTTGAGCTGTGAGGCAGTGGCTCATGTGCATAAGTTATAGGAGCAGAATTAGTCTAGTCTACTCCATCAATTCTACTCAGCCGTTCATTCATGGCTGATCCATCTTCCCCTCCTAAGCCCATTTTCTGCCTTCTCCCCATCACCCCTGACACCCCTTCCAATCAAAAATAGGTTCTACCAACTGCCCCTTAGGAGATATTAAAGTTTCTAATGGAAAACATTTAAAAAAAAACAAATTTTTTAGTTTAGTTTAGTTTATACAGATACAGCGCGGAAACAGTCCATTTGGCCCAACGAGTCCACACCGACCAACCACCCCACACTACTAGCACTATCCGACACACACTAGGGCGATTGTCTATTTTACCAAAGCCAATGAACCTACAAACCTGCACGTCCTTGAAGCATGGGAGTAAACCAACGCACGGAGGAAACCCACACTGGCCCGTAAAGGCAGCGCCCGTGGTCAGGATGGAACCCAGGTCCCTGGCGCTGTGAGGCAGCAACTCTACCACTGCGCCGCACTTTTTAAAATTGAAGTTTTCTATTCCTTTCTCCTCAGAGAATGGAAAGCGTAAAAGAAAAGGGTCCGAGCTGGAGCAGATAGACTGCACGCCCCCCGAGCACATTCTCCCCGGCAGCAAGGAGCGCCCTCTGCTCATCCTCCAGCCCCAGACAAAGGATGCCAAGGTAAGGTAAAGCAGAATGCCCTGAGTGCTGGGAGTGTGAAACTAAACGCGGCAAATGCTGAAGCAAGCCCGCCAACGGGTCCCGACTGCGTCAGTGGCGAGAGAAACCGGACTTCAAACTTCATAGTCACAGGAGCAGAACCAGGCCATTCGGCCCATCCAGTCTAATCTACCATTCAATTATGGCCGATCGATCTCTCCCTCTCGACTCCATTCTCCTGCCTTCTCCCCACAATCCCTGACACCCGTACTAATCCAGAATCCATCAATCTCCGCTTTAAAAATACCCAATGACTTGGCCTCCACCGCCGTCTGTGGCAATGAATTCCACAGATTCACCACCCTCTGAGAAAAGAAAGTTATCCTCATAGTCACAATTATACAGCATGAAAACTGGCCCATCGGCACAACTTGCCCTCACCGACCAACATGTCCCATCAACATGAGCCCCGCATCCCATCTACCTCTCTCTAAACCTATCCTATCCACACAATGCTGGAGTAACTCAGCGGGACAGGCAGCATCCCTGGAGAGAAGGAATGGGTGACGTTTCGGGTCGAGACTCTTCTTCAGGCTGATGTCGGTAGTGGGCGGGACAGAGATAGAATGTAGTCGGAGACAGTAAGACTGGTGGGAGAACTGGGAATGGAGAGGGGATGGAGAGAGAGGAGGAAAGCACGGGCTATCTGAAGTTAGAGAAGTCAATGTTCACACCGCTGAGGTGTAAGCTACCCAAGTGAAATATTTGCTGCTGTTCCTCCAATTTGCACTGGGCCTCACTCTGACAATGGAGAAGGCCCAGGAGAGAAAGGTCAGATTGGGAATGGGAAGGAGAGTTAAAATGCTGAGCAACCGGGAGATCAGGTAGGTTTAGGCGGACTGAGCGGAAGTGATCAGCGAAACGATCGCCGAGCCTACGCTTGGTCTCGCCGATGTACAGGAGTTGACGCCTGGAACAGCGGGTACAGTAGGTGAGGTTGGAGGTGCAAGTGAAGCTCTGCCTCACCTGAAAAGACTGTTGGGGTCTAGACTTCTTCCCACCCTGCTTCCTGTAAAGACTCTATCCCCTTCTCCCAATTCCTCCGTCTACACCGCACATGCGCCCAGGATGAGGTTTTCCCATACCAGATCATCGGAGATGTCCTCATTCTTTAGGGAACGGGGTTCCCCTCTTCCATTATAGACAAGGCTCTCACTAGGGTCTCCTCAATATCCCGCAGCTTCGCTCTTGCTCCCCCTCCCCTCATTCGTAACAAGGACAGAGTCCACCTTGTCCTCACCTTCCACCCCATCAGCCATCGCGTAAAGCATATAATCCTCCGACATTTTCCCCATCTTCTATGGGATCCCACTACTAGCCACATCAACCTATCCCCACCCTTTCTGCTTTCCACAGAGACCGTTCCCTCCGCAACTCCCTGGTCAACTCGTCCCATCCAAACAAAACCACCCCCTCCACAGTTACTTCCCCCTGGAAATGCAGGAGATGCAACACCTGTCCCTTTACCTCCCCCCATCGACTCCATCCAAGGACCCGACAGTCTTTCCAGGTGAGGCAGAGGTTCACTTGCACCTCCTCCAACCTCATCTACAGCATCCGCTGTTCCAGGTGTCAACTCCTGTATATCAGCGAGACCAAGCGCAGGCTCGGCGATAGTTTCGCTGAACACCTCCGCTCAGTCCGCCTAAACCTACCTGATTTCCCAGTTGCTCAGCACTTTAACTCCCCTTCCCATTCCCAATCTGGCCTTTCTCTCCAGGGCCTTCTCCATTGTCAGAGAGAGGCCTAGCACAAATTGGAGGAACAGCATCTCATATTTTGCTTGGGTAGCTTACATCCCAGCGGTATGAACATTGACTTCAAGTAGCCCTTGCTTTCCCTCTCTCTTCATCCCCTCATCCTTCCCAGTTCTCCCACCAGCCTCACTGTCTGACTACTTTTTATCTCTGTCCCAACCACTCCCCCGACATAAGTCTGAAGAAGGGTCTGGACCCGAAACATCACCCACTCCTTCTCTCCTGAGAAGCTGCCTGTTCCGCTGAGTTACTCCAGCATCTTGTGTCGACCTTTGATATAAACCAATATCAGCAGTTCTTTCCTGCACGTATCCTTTCCATGTCCCTGTCTTAAACATTGCGATAGTACTTGCCTCAATTAACTCCTCCAGCAGCTCATTTCATACACCTGCCACACTTTTGTGTGAAAAAGTTACACCTCATGTTACTGTTAAATCTTTTCCCCCCCTCACCGTAAACCTATGTCCTCTGGTTCGCGATTCCCTTTCTCCGGGCAAGAGTTTCTGTGCATTTTCTCGATATATTCCTCTCATGACTTTGTGCACCATTGTCCGTTGTACTCATCTCCATTGAAAAATTACGTCCTTTTATTCCGAGGCTGTGCCCTCTAGTCCGAGACTCTCCCACTACTGGAAGTATGCTCTCCACATCCACTCTAACCAGGTCTTTCACTGTCTGGTAGGTTTCAAAGAGGTCCCACCTTATCCTTAAGTTACATTTCAATAACTTTTTGATCCTCATACTAAAAGATTAAGGTTGAGTTGGTGAATGTGAACCAGCGAAGGGGGGGGGGGGGGGGGGGGGGGGGGGGGGGGAGGGGGGGGGGGGGAGGGGGGTTTGTGGCAGCAGGTTTTTGTGTTGTGGGAAGTAACAGCACAGGAGACCCGGGTTTGATCCTGACCACACCACGGGTACTGTCTGTGCGCAGTTTGTACATTCTCCCCGTGTCCTGCATGGGATTTCTCCGGGTACTCCGATTTCCTCCCACATTCCAAAGGCGTGCAGGTTTGTAGGTTAATTGGCATTGGCCAAAAACATTGTAAAATGTCCCGAGTGTGTGTAGGATGGTGTTAGTGTACGGGGAGATCGCTTGTCGGCGTGGACTTGGTGGTCCGACGGGCCTGTTTCCGCGCTGTACCACGGTAAGCCTTTCCCTCTGCAAATGGGGCCTGTTTCTGCGCAGTTTGTTCAGGCTGCATCTCTGGAGGGAATGTAGATGGAAGGGGGAAAAGAGAGAGACTGTGCATGGCTTTTCATGCCTTTTGTTCCTTCTATTCCTCAGCCTCTGCAGTGCCTGAAAGTGTTGACCATGAGTGGCTGGAACCCTCCCCCCGGCAACCGCAAGATGCACGGTGATCTGATGTACCTGTACGTGGTCACTGCGGAAGATCGGCACGTCAGCATAACCGCGTCGACACGAGGCTATTACACCAATCAGTAAGTATTGTGCGCTGTGTCATCTGCTCCGTATTTTCTTTCCGGCCCTCACTACCTCTGAATGGAGGGAAATAGTTCCAGCTTTGGTCATCATGCGGGCGGCTCGGTGGCGCAGTAGTGGAGTTGCTGCCACACAGCGCCAGAGTCCCAGGTTCGATGCTGACTACGGGTGTTGTCTGCACAGAATTTATACGTTCTCCCCCGTGGCTGTGTGGGTCTTCTCCGGAAGCTCCAGTTTCCTCCCATGTTTCAAAGTCGTGCAGGTTTGCAGGTTAATTGGCTTCTGTAAATTGTCCCTCCTGTGTGTAGCATAGAACTAGTGTAGAACCGGTTGTTGGTCGGCATGGGCTCGGTGGGCCGAAGGGCCTGTTTCCACGCTGTATCTCTAAATTAATCTCCACATTTATGAGTGTAGTTAGAAGCTTGGTCAGTGGGGGGCTTCCAGTACGATTCAATCAGAGCCTTGACTCGGACGTAAAGGCCCGTTGTTCGGGGGTTGGAGTTGCAGGGATCGGCCTGCAATGTTGTCGGTGTCCTCCTCCGCCACTCCGCACTGCGACAGGCCTCGTCCGACCCACGTGCTCAGCCTCTTGGAGCAGGCGTCCTATCTAATCGAGCCCCAGGCTATTGCAGGGCCTCCAGCGGCCCACTCCACTGACACTGATTTCCGGGCACATCGCGCCCTCAAGGCCATACAGTGGCGCAGCGGGTAGAACCGCTGCCTCGCAGCACCAGAGACCAGGGTTCCATCCTGACCTTGGCTTCTGTCAGTCAGCGTGGAGGTTTCAGGTTCTCCCTGTGACCGTGTGGGTTTCCTCCGGGTACTTTCCTCCCACATCCCAAAGACGAGCTGGCTTGTAGGTTAAATGGCTCTCTTGTAAATTGCCCCCTAGTCTGTAGAGATGCGTGAGAAAGTGGGATAACATAGATAGGTGACGTTGCAGGTTTGGACCCTACAAACTGATTGTGGGGGGGGGGGGGGGTTGAAAGCTAGAAGTGAGAAGGGGTTCAATGATCAACCCGTACACTAGCTCTATCCTACACACACTTGGGACAATTTACAATTGTTACCGAAGCAAATAAACCAACAAATCTGTACGTCGGGAGTGTGGGAGGAAACCCACGCTGTCGCATGGAGAACGTGCAAACTCTGTATAGACAGCACCGGATCCCTGGCACTGAGGCAGCAACTCTACCACTGTGCCACTGTGCCACCCGTGGGACAAAGATAGACAGAGAGTGCTGGAGTAATTGAGCGGGTCAGGCAACTTCTCCAGAGAACATGGAGGTTTGGGTCCTGACCCTTCTTCACACTAAAATAGCATCTGCAGTTCCTCATTACTACATTTCAGTTTAGGACCCTTCTTCAGACTAAAACAGATGTCCTGTTTTTTTCTCGACACGAAACGTCACCTATTCCTTCTCTCCAGAGGTGTTGCCTGTCCCGCTGAGCTACTCCGGCATTTTGTGTCTTGTCTTCAGTTGTTCCTTCCGACACATTTTGTCCAGCTCAATATTGTTGGTGGTGCAAAATTAGATTTCCCGTCTACGTAACTGGCTGTAAAAGGCTTTATTCAGGAAATAAAAGATATGAAGGCTTTTGACTCTGAATCTTGTGTCCTTTGCTCTGAGTTTAGTTTGGTTCAGTTTATGGTCACGTGTACCGAGGTACCGTGAAAAGCTGCTGTTGCGAGCTCACCAGTCAGCGGAAAGACAATACATGATTACAATCGAGCCATTTGCAGTGTGTAGATACATGATAAGTGCAAGGTAAAACCAGTAAAGTCCGGTCAAGGATAGTCCAAAGGTCACCAATGAGGTAGCTAGTAGTTCAGCACTGCTCTCTGGTTGTGGTAGGATGATTCAGTTGCCTGGGGGTTAGTGGAATCAAGGGGTATGGGGAGAAGGCAGGCACGGGTTATTGATTGGGGATGATCAGCCAAGATCACAATGAGTGGCGGTGTTGGCTCGAAGGGCTGAATGGCCTCTTCCTGCACCTATTATCTATGTTTCTATAACAGCTGGGTTGTTTACAGCTTGATAACAAGGAACTGCAGATGTTGTTTAGGGTGAAGAAGGGTCCCGATCCAAATCGTCACCTAACCACGTTCTCCAGAGATGAGTGCGGTGGGATTGAGTGTTAAACTCACTAAGTAACAATGCTATTGCAGTATGTTTTTGGATGCCTTTTCTTTCTTGCCTGTGGTACAACGCTGATGGTCCTGCTTTCAACAGGTCAACAGCCTACAGCTTCAATCCCAAGCCAGCAAACCCCAGCTTTCTCAGCCATTCCCTGGTGGAATTGTTGAGTCAGATCAGCCCTACTTTCAAAAAGAACTTTGCAGCCTTGCAAAAGAAGAGGTGAGAGTTGCACTTGTAAAGTTTTCATTTTGGCTTGCCTGTCATGTATTGAAAGTGAATATTCGCCATTTCCAAATGCAGCAAATCTGTGTTTTTGTTTAAGAGACAGCGCGGAACCAGGCCCTTTGCCCCACCGAGTCTGCGCCGACCAGCGATCCCCCCCCCCCCCCCCCCCCCCACACTCTAACACTGCAGAAGGTTAAGGGGGGACTTGATTGAGGTCTTTAAAATGATGAAAGGGATAGACAGAGTTGACGTGGATACGTTTTTCCCATTGAGGGTAGGGAAGATTCAAACAAGAGGGCATGACATGAGAATTAAGGGACAGAAGTTTAGGGGTAACATGAGGGGGAACTTCTTTACTCAGAGGTGGTGGCTGTGTGGAATGAGCTTCCAGCAGAAGTGGTGGAGGCAGGATCGATTTTAACATTTAAGAGTAAAGTGGATAGGTATATGGACGTGAAGGGAATGGAGGGGTATGGTCTGAGTGCAGGTAGATGGGACTTGGGGAAAACAAATGGTCGGCACGGACTGGAAGGGCCGAGAGGGCCTGTTTCCGTGCTGTAATTGTTATATGGTTACATGGTTATCCTCTACACACGAGGGACAATTTGCAATTAAACCAAGCCAATTAACCTACAAACCTGAACGTCTTTGGTGTGAGGGAGGAAACCCGAGATTCCGGAAAAAACCTACGCAGGTCACGGGAGAACGTACAAACTCCGTACAGACAAGTGCCCGTAGTCAGGATCGAACCCGGGTTTCTGGCGCTGTGAGGCAGCAACTCCACTGTGCTTCTGATCATCTACTCTCACGTGCAATGCCAATTATATTGGTCAAAACCTTTGTACGTCACGATATTAAATGACTGCAGGAGGAACATTTCCTTTCATTTTTTTATTCCTTTCCCCTCATTTCTGTGTGGACTTTGGTCCCCATATCTGAGGAAGGATGTGCTGGTGTGGGAGAGGGGTCCAGAGGAGGATTTTGAGAATGATCCCGGGAATGATTGGGTTAATGCATGGTGAACGTTTGTCGGCATTAGGCCTGTACTCACTAGAGTTTATAAGGATGAGGAGGGGGGGACCTCATTGAAACTTACCGAATAGTGAAAGGCCTGGATAGAGTGGATGTGGAGAGGATGTTTCCACTAGTGGGAGAGCCTAGGACTAGAGGTCATGAATAAAAGGATGTACTTTTAGAAAAGGAGATGAAGAGTAATTTCTTAGTCAAAGGTGGTGAATCTGTGGGAAGTCACTGCCACAGACGGTTTGTGAGGCCAAGTCAGGGGATATATTTTTTTTTTGAGGCGAAGATTGACAGATACTGGAATAGTAAGGATGTCGGGGGTTATGGGCAGGAGAATGGGGTTGAGAGGGAAAGGTCAATTAGCCATGATTGAATGGTGGAGTAGACTCGATGGGCCGAATGGCCTACTTCTGGTCCTATTACTTATGAACTGCACAATATTAATGCTGCACTGTGGTGAAAACGAGAATTATGAAAATCAGGGAGATTCTCCTTCCAATTTCAAATGATGGGTTCTTGATATGCTTAAATTACAACAGAGTTGTTGTTAATGTGTTTTGAAATATGGAAGGCATAAAGAAATAGCTGGTTGAAGAGGGCGTAAAGCTGCCGGTGATAGAAGTCATAGAGTGATACAGTGTGGAAACAGGACCTTCGGCCCAACTTGCCCACACCGGCCAACATATCCCAGCTACACGTCCCACCTGCCCGAGTTTGGTCCATATACCTCCAAACCTGTCCTATCCTTGAACCTGTCTGACTGTTTCATAAATGTTTCGATCGTCCCAGCCTCATCTCCCTCCTCTGGCAGCTTGTTCCATACACCCACCACCCTTTCTGTGAAAATGTTACCCCTCAGATTCCTATTAAATCTTTTCCTCTTCACCTTTAACCCATGTCCCCTGGGCCTCAATTCACCTACTCTGGGCAAGAGACTGTGTGCATCTACCCGATCTATTCCTCTCATAATTTTATACATCAGGGTAAGATGCTGGAGTCAATTATAAAAGATGAGATAGCCAAACATTTGGATAGCAGCAACAGGATCGATCCGAGTCATCATGGATTTACGAAGTGGAAATCATGCTTGGCTAATCTTCTGGAATTTTTTTAAGAGACTCCAATTCTCCGTCTCAGTGCCACGTTCACTGATCCATTCCCTGTGCAAATCCAGCCTTGGCAATAATTACAGGGTGAGATTGCGTCTTCCTGCCTTGGAGACAGCAGCTGACTAAAGCTCATTAGAAAAAAGGTGACGTCTCGAGGAGAGAAAAGGGATTCTCAACTTTGTTTGGGGCAGCATTGTAAACAGAATGGAAGAAATGGTAAAAGACCTGTGGTGAATGTTGTGTGGGAAGGAACTGCAGATGCTGGTTTAAATGGAAGATAGACACAAAGTGCTGGAGTAACTCAGTGGGTCAGGCAGCATCCCTGGAGATCTCTGGCCCCTCCTTTTTCTTCACAGATGCTGCCTGACCCGCTGAGTTACTCCAGCACTTTGTGTCTCCCATTCGGTTTGTAGTCATCTCTCAGAACGAGAAACACATAAACCTATTGATTGATTGAAAGAGACTGTGTGGAAACAGACCCTTCGGCCCGCCCAGTGCAGGCCGACCATCGATCACCCCGTTCGCATGAGTTCCATGTTATCCCACGTTCGCATCCATGCCCGGCACACTGGAGACAATCTACGGAGGGCCATTTAACCTACAGACCCGCACGTCTTTGGGATGCGGGAGGAAACCGGAGCACCCGGAGGAAACCCACGCTGTCATTCATCAGTTCTGCCTGCGCGATGTCTGTGCATCGAGAGTTAGCCGGTTTACGACAATGCAATGTATGAGATGGGACATTACATGCTACTTGGTGGCAATGTGGTGGGGGAGAGGGGGGGGGGTGAGGAGAAGAGTATGATTTCTGGGATAGACACAAAATGCTGGAGTGACTCAGCGGGACAGGCGGCATTTTGTGTCTATCTTCGGTTTAATAATAATAACTTTATTTATGTAGCACTTTTCATACAATTGAATGCAACCCAAAATGCTTTCCACAAAAAACACGGGTCTGAACAAAAATACAATTTAAAACTGTGACGGGCCTGTCCCACTTAGGAGACCTCCACCGTGACCAAGTGGGTCAGGGGGCTTTGGGACATAGGCAGTTAATAGCATATAAAGCGCAGATTTATATAAAAATAAAAATATGAAATATAAAATGGAGTGTAAAATGACAAAGGAAGTAAAGTCGGTTAAAAGCTTGATTCAAAAGGTAAGATTTTCGCTGCCGTTTAAAAATGTCAACTGAGTGGGCGTCTCTCATAGCTCTGGGTAGGGTATTCCACAGTATCTGCAGTTCCGTCCTGCACTGTATAATTTCTGGCTTCTGATCTGTGCCCCAATAGATTTTTAGGGTTCAGAGGCACCCCTTTGGAGGGGGCACTCTCTGCCCCCTCCTTATCTGCCCCCCTCTCTTTGCCACCTCCCCCCCCTTGTCTAGGGAGCGGCGAGTATTGGGACCTGTGGATGAGTGGTGGAGTATTGCGTTTGGGAACCAGCCCTCCCCTGTGACGTCGCGCGCCCCCCCCTCCTCTCAATCTCTACCCCCTCCCCCTCCCTCTCCCTCAACCCTCCCTCTCTACCCCCCTCCCTCTCCCTCCCTAACTGCGCTTGCGCAGCTGGGGGCTATGTGTGAGTGGATAGGGCGGGGAATGGGGGAAATGGAACAAGTAAATAATATTAATATAATATCAAGTGGGCGGGGTTAGTGTGTGTGTGAGGGGGCTGGTTAGTGTGTGTGTGTGTGTGGGGTGTGGGGGGGCTGGTTAGTGTGTGTGTGAGGCCGCAGGCCACTCCTCCCCCGCAACCGCGTGTTGAGGGGACGGGACCCAACGGGTCTCTCTTGGTCTAGTAGCATATAAAGCACAAATTTATATAAAAATAAAAATATGAAATATCAAATAGAGAGTGTAAAACGACAAAGGAAATAAAGTCAGTTAAAAGCTTGATTCAAAAGGTAAGATTTTTGCTGCCGTTTAAAAATGTCAACTGAGTGGGCGTCTCTCATAGCCCTGGGTAGGGTATTCCACAGTATCTGCAGTTCCGTCCTGCACTGTATAATTCCTGGGTGCTGACCTGTGCCCCAATTGATTTCTAGGGTTCAGAGGCACCCCTTCGAGAGGATCGCGACTCCGTTCCAGGTGTACAGTTGGACAGCGCCAGCAGTGGAGCACGCCATGGACTGTGTCCGGGCAGAAGATGCATACACCTCCCGCTTGGGATACGAGGAGCACATACCAGGCCAGGTACTGTCGAGCAGTCTTCTCGTGTACGAGACAACGCCGAGTGTGGCAGCTCCACTATGCTCCAATAAGCACAAGGTGCCGGTGTAACTTGGGCGGGTCAGGCAGCATCTCTGGGGAAGGGCGGTGACGGTGGCGCAGAGGTTGAGTTGTCGCCTCACCGCGAATGCAGCGCCGGCGACCCCGGGTTCAATCCCGACTACGGGTGCTGTCTGTACGGAGTTTGTATGTTCTCCCCATGACCCGCGTGGGTTTTCTCTGAGACCTTCGGTTTCCGCCTCACACTCCAAAAGGCTTGGGCATGCAGGATTTGTAGGTTAAATTGGCTTGATAATGGTAAAAATTGTCCCTAGTGGGTGCAGGATCGTGTTCATGTGCGGGATCGCTGGTCGGACACGGACCTGCGTTGGGCCGAAGGGCCTGTTTTCTTTCTGCGCTGTAATCTCTAAACTAAAGTAAACTAAACCTGAGGTAGACAAAAAATGCTGGAAAAACTCAGCGGGTGCGGCAGCATCTATGGAGCGAAGGAAATAGGCAACGTTTCGGGTCGAGGCCCTTCTTCTCGACCCAAAATGTCGCCTATTTCCTTCGCTCCATAGATGCTGCCTCGCCCGCTGAGTTTCTCCAGCATTTCTGTCTACTTTCGATTTTCCAGCATCTGCAGTTCCTTCTTAAACGTAAATAAAACTAAACCTGGATGGGTGACATTTCTGGTCAGGATCCTTCCTCAGACTGATGGCAGTAGAGGCAAAAGGCTGGATGGGAGAGTGGGTGGGACAAAGCCCGGCAGGTGAATACGTGGACACAGGAGAGGGGAGGAGGGTTGATAATGAAGATGTTTGGAAACAAAGGCCAGTGGCAACGGTGTCGCATGGTGGAGTTGCTGCTCACAGTGCCAAGACCCTGGATCGATCCCAACTGCGGGCTTGCCCGTATACTCCGTGACCTGCGTGGGTTTCTCCAGCGCTCTGGTTTCTTCCACACGCCAAAGACGTACAGGTTTGTTGGTAATGCTTGTGGGGCAGAAGGGGAAGAGGGGGGATTATAGAGTCATAGATAGAAGTCTACAGAAAGAAACATGCCCAACCAGCCACACACCAGCCAACCTGCCCCATCTACAATGAATCCCACCTGCGTGCATTTGGCCCTTATACCCTAAACTTGTCCACCATGTACCTGTCCAATTGCTTCTTAAACGTTTGCGATAGTTTGTTTCAGTTCTCCTCCCCCCTGCCCCAACTACCACTACCAGCAGCCTTGTTCCATACACCATAACCCTGACACCCTACTAAATAAAGAATCCTATCTACTCGCCGTTGACTGGCCTCCACAGCCTTCGTGACTATGATTCCACGGTTCCTCACCACACCTCTGACTAAAGAGGAAAGAAGGCTGGAGAATGGGGTAGGATGAAAGATTGTCACCATGTTGAGTGGAGGAGTAGATTTTGAATTGTCCGAATGGCCAATTCTGCTCTCGTAATTGAGGCCAACTTTACAACGCAGAAGGTGTGGAAATAATGGTGTGGGCTGCAGAGGAGTGTCGTTGAGGCAGTACTATAACCCTTTTTAAAAGACATCTGGCAGTAGATAGACACCACGGTGGAGAGAATATGGCCCAAATGCGGGCAGGTGGGACTCGCGCAGATGGGGCATCTTTGCCATGTTTTCCTTGTCGGAATTCCCCTGGTGTGTAGGGAGGATGTGAAAGTGGGATAACAGAAATTAGTTTGATGGGGTGATTGACGGTCAACGTGGACTCAGCGACAGAAGGGCCTTGTTTTCATGCTTAACTCTAAAACATAATTAGACTCACAAACAGCCTTTAGATAGGCACAAAAAGGCTGGAGTAACTCAGCGGGACATAACATCAGCTCAGGAGAGAAGGAATGTGACGTTTTTCAGGTCGAGACCCTTCTTCAGACGTAGGTTAGGGTGCACAAGGAAACGAGAGATATAGACGTGATGTGAGAGATAAGAACAATGAATGAAAGATATCAAAAAAGTAACGATGATAAAGGGTGATTGGTTAAAGGTGTTAGCTGTTGTTGGGTGAAAACTCGAACCTGGTGTGACTTGGGTGGGGTAGGATAGAGTGAGAGGGAACGCCCGGGGCTATACCTGAATTACGAAATTAATATTTCATACCACTGCAGTAAGCTGCCAACAAAATATGAGATGCGTTTCCCTCCAATTTAGCTTTTAGAGCCTCACTCCTGACAATGGAGGAGACTTGGGACAGAAAGGTCTGTTGTAGGAATGGGAAGGAAAACAAGGGTTTAAGAAGCAACCGAAGAACAGTAGGTTCACCAGCCTTTATCTGGCATGTTGGCATCATGTTCACCACAGACATTGTGAGCCTGTTCTGTACTGTTCTATCTCAGACTCCACGATTGGATATTTAACCTTGCCCTATATTGTTGAATTAAATAGTTAAACCTAATAGTGGGATAGCAGGAGAAAAAAAAGCACAACCAGATGCTGTACTTGTCCTAAATATCTCTTTACAACCTGTTGCCTGTGTTTGCAGACTAGGGATTGGAATGAAGAACTACAAACTACCCGAGAGCTTCCCCGCAAGAACCTTCCAGACAGACTTCTCCGGGAGCGCGCCATCTTCAAGGTAAAATAGCGTCAAATATTTGTACTGTCTTTTGTCTGTAACCGGTCAATATGCTCTCTACACCTGGAGAAGTTCAAGAGACTATTCCTTGACTTACCGAATGTCCTCAACCTTCTAGGTAGTGGCGTTGATGGGCTTTCATCATCATTATTGCATCAATCTGCTGTGTCCCCCGATCTCCGTGCCCAATTACAACCTAATAATACTTTGCACGATTGTGTACTCCCTTTTAGCCTTCTGCTCGATATCAAATTATTTTGATAATTTACGTTTTTTAGAGTCGTTTATTTTCCTCTCTGCATGTTGTTCAGGGTAATGGGGGGGGAAAAGGCAATTTATGTATAAAGTAAATGGCCTCGGGGATGTTATGTGTCGTACTTGACATCCATCACCGTAGAGCTGGATGACGGTCTGGACCTGAATATTAATCTGCCACAGGGAGCAGCCGTACACAGTAGGATTCAAATAGGATTCAAAGGGAGGCTATTGGTCTTTATTGCTTTTTACTGAGGTTGTGTCCAGGTCTTGGGCAGTCTGAACTACCGGGGAGGCTAAGACTCCTATTCCTGGAGCGCTGGAGAATGAGGTTGAATTTGTGTAGAGTTATAAACATAGAAACATAGAAACATAGAATTAGGTGCCGGAGTAGGCCAATTCAGGGCCCCTTCGAGCCGGCACCGCCATTCAATATGATCATGCTGATCACCAACTCAGTATCCCTACCTCCTTCTCTCCATACCCCCTGATACCCTAGCCCAAGGGCCACATCCAACTCCTCTTAAATACAGCCAATGAATCTGGCCTCAACACCCTCTGTGGCAGAGAGTTCCAGAACTCACCACTCTCTGTGTGAAAAAAGTCTTTCCTCACATCACGGTCTTAAAGGATTGCCCCGTTATCCCTTAACGCCTGTGACCCCCTTGTCCTGACTTTTTGATTTCTCTTTTCCTTTCTCCCCCCAACATTCGGGAAAAATCTCCCTGCATCTAGCCTGTCCAACCCCTTAGAAGTTTGTATGTTTCTAAAAGATCCCCTCTAATCTCCTACAGTTCCAAAGTATAAAAACCGAGTCTATCCATCTTTCTTCATAAGACAGTCCCTGACATCCCAGGAATCATTCTGGGTGAACCTTCTTCTGCACTCCTCTATGGCAATAAGTCCTCCTCAGATTTGGAGACCAAAACTGCACGCCAACTCCAGGTGTTGGTCTCAACCAAGACCCTGTACAACGGAAGTAGAACCTCCCTGCTCCTGTACTCAAATCCATTTGCTATGAAAGCTAACATACCATTTCGCTTTTTCACTGCCTGCTGCACCTGCATGCATACATTTCAATGACTGGTGTACCATGCCAACCCAGGTCGCGCTGCCTCTCCCCTGTCCTAATCGCCACCATTTAAATAATATCCTGCTTTCCTGTGTGCCACCAAGTGGATAACCTCACATTTACCACATTATACTGCATCTGCCCAAACATTTTGCCCACTCACCCAGCCTATCCAAGGCACCTTTGCAGTCTCCTAGCATCCTCCTCACAGCGAACACCGTGCCCCCCAGCTTAGTGTCATTCCGCAAACTTGGAGATATGGGGCCTTCAATTCCCT